>JAOCPT020570445.1:0-10758 GCA_026546935.2 Palythoa grandiflora | reverse complement strand
AACATAAAAAGTGATTCTTGACAACTGATGTAAAAACACGAAAGAGATAATTTAAGATTGAGAACGACAACACAACTATTTTCAATCGTTCCGGGCCGTAACAAACTTTAGACATTGAAGTTTCCGGGGCATGCGCAGTATCGTGACTATGCCCCTTTAAAACAACGTTGAAGCCAAATTGAAGTGAAATTTATCTAGTTTTGCAAGAGACGTTTGCTTTTGCAAATTTATTCGCTGTCAGTTTTCTATCGTGACTTACAAAACTGTTACTGATGCACTACCAACCTCGATTTCATGCAAACTTTCGTACGTTTTCTTTTAAAATTTCGTTTAAAATTGTGTTTTTAAAATCTTCATTACTAACACAGTTTTTAAGATAAAAAAATTTTCAGTACTTACTAATTTTGCCCTGCTCTTTCCATTTCTGCCGTTTAAATTGCAATAATATTAATTCTTAACTGACTCAAACAAGCGTGACAAAGGTCTATGGGAAGCTGATTTGTGGCTATTGGATCATTAAAATGACCTCGCTCACCAATAGACCCATTTCACGCTAAGTGTTACACAAGGAAATGTTTGATTTATTCAAAAAAAGGAATTTATTATTGGAATATATTATAAGTTTGTCACATTTGTATTAGTAAAACTGCCACTTTTCAGAAATATGAACCCAAAATTGGCAAAGAAATTATTTAAATCTGAGCAATTTTACAAATAAATGTATAATGGAAGGGCACTGCATGCCAGCAAGCCTCGTTATCACGATAAACACATACATATGTTGCAAAAATTCCACAAAAGCATTTAGCTTCAAATATTCATGTCTTCTCCCATTTTAGGCCGTTCTTATCGAAATTTTGTACTTTTACTATTATTGTGACAAATTTGATGATGAATTCCGATTTTCGAAAAATGAAACATTTTACAATGTCACGCTCGCGTGAGGAGAGAGGTTCTTGTAACTTAGTGGTAGAGCATCCGCCAGGGATACGGGAGGTCTTGGGTTCCGTTTATAACTAGAGATCAGGTTTTTATCTGAGGCATTTACTACCTTTTCATAAACATAATTTACTCACAATTTCTGAAAATTATCGTAACCTTATTGCTCTAACATCCACTTGGATATGGCAATTTTAAGACTAAATAGTGCCACTGTGTCAATATTAAAACTAGATTCTTCACCACCTGTTTGTACAGATGCGCGCATTTGTGGATATAGTATAGTTGAAAAAAGAGCAAAAACAATCGAACACAGACATGATTTTCCTGGAGATTTCGAAAACTTGTCGTCATGTCCAACACCTATGTACCTACGAAACTATGTACATAATAGTTTTGATTCTGCGTGAAAATCTTTTAGCCTTAACAGGCTGATTGAATGTTCAAAGGTTGTCTTTTTAGTTTTATAAAAAACATTTCTTTACGAAACAGGCAAAATGATTATCAACTTCTACTGGGGGCCACCCGCAATTGATTAGTGTTGCTTCTACGAGAAGTCAATGACTGTCACCCGTTTAGCACTACAGAAAACGGAAATAGAAAGCGACTCCCATAAGCCACTTAGGCTCGTGAAAGTATTTAGCGACAAAATTTTAAATTTTATCAATACAAAGTTTTGATTTGTTTCTCTTCTGAAGTGCAACCTATTTATGTTTTATGTTCCTACCTCCACTGTGATGATTCCCTCTTCTGGATCCTTGGCTTCTTGATTACGGGCATTAACCAAGTCTTGTATGTTCTCCATGATGCTTGAACTGTTTTGTGGTACCTCTGTTCTGCTTTCATGTTTGCCAAATAACCCTTGAGGCGATATCTGGGGAAGAGATGACGAACGACGCCGAAAGGGCCCAGGAGGTTTTTTACTACTTGGGGGTAAATTTACTTTAGGTGGAATCAACTTTGCAATTAGCTGGTCAATTTCTTCTTTGCTTGGCGTCCTACGGTTTTTGGACTCTGTTTGAGAGAAACTGGCACTCTTAACAAGCTTGCTTCCAGGACTAAGTCTGTTTGGGTTCATTTGCAAGTCAGGAGTTTGAGGTAAATGGACATTGTCAAAGCTCGAGCGCCTACGGGAGAGAGCCATCTTTTGTATTTCATTTGTAGACTGTGTGGTATCACGCTTTTGTTTCGAATCCGTTAAGGAAATCAGGCCAGCGTTTTGCTCCTCGTAGGTTGGTAACGCAAGTGATGTTTCAATTGACAATTCCTCTTTCTGTAACGCCGCCGAATGCTCTACTAGTTTAGAATTATATTGTTGATATTCCTTCTTTATGTCTTGCTCTTCTTCTTTAATAGGCAATTGTGGTAGTGGTTTAACCTTTAGTGGGGCTGAAATTAACTTCCTGTTTTGTATAATTTTGTCTTCTACCACAATTGGTAAATCTACGCTTTCATCACCTTCAGGATCATCCCAGGATTCGTCGCTGCTGCCATCGAATCCTGACTCATCCCATTCCTCTTCCACACTTTCATTTGATTCTTCCCATCTCTCTTGCATACTCTCAACAGTAGCGTGTGTCACCGAAATTATTTCTTGCTGTTCATCTTGTATTCTATCTTTTACTGAACCTGTGGCGTGGCTGGGTGTGCTGGAAGGTAGAGGAGGCAAAGGCTTAAAACGATGTCTTGAGGGTTGCAAATCAGATACGAGTTCGTTTTGTTCAAAAGAATCTCCTGGTAATGGTTTAGACACATTTGCTGAGTTAACAACTTCAAAATCATTATCCTCTACAACATCCTCGCTTCTGAAAGGAGGCGTGTTAGCAACATATGGTGGAGGCGGAGGTTTAAATGCAGGGGGTGTTTGATTTGACACAGTTTCGAAATTCTCGCACTCAGTAGTTGTTGATAGATTATGGCTCACACCACCATCAAACCGTTCATCCCCAGAATCGTCATCTGCCCATACCGTTCTCCTGACACGATCTGGTGGCAATGGAGAATCTGGGGTTTTACTCTTACCTGAAGCCTCAGTATTTAACTTAAGGAAATCTGGTTTTGTCGGCACAGATGGCTTCTTCGCCTGGCACGATTTTAGCTTCTTGCGGGCATCAGCAAGAATAGCGTTTGGAGGAACCAATGGTTGCTTGCCTTCTGTTTTTGGGGCTTTTGGATGTACTACTTCAACGTTCGCTTCCTTACGGCATACTAAGGTATCATTAAGCCCATTTCTGATAGGATCAAAAAAGTGTCTGTTGGAAGGCACTACTTCCTTTGATTCTACCTGTTCGTAGATTGACACATATTCTTGTTCACTTTTCTGAGAGAAATTTTCTTTCGTATTTTGGGAAGAAATTCTACCATCATATGATTCCTTCTGATTAAATGATTCCTTTAACTCAGTCACCTTGCAAACAGACAACTCCTCTGAAAGCGAAGCGTTTATTTCAGATTTCGTCTCATTCTCGCATTTGACCTGTTCGACAATGACATCCATCTCCACAGGAGGAGGGGGTGGAGGCGGTGGTGGTAAAAGGGATGACCTCCGTTTCCTTCTTTGTTTTTCTTCTTTTGTCAATTTTGGTGATCGAATTCTGCCACTTGTTGGCGACACAATAGGGGAACTGTTCTTAAGGATTTCTAATGGTGAAGAGGCACGGGGTTCATACATTGGAACTTGATCTTCTTTCGTCACTTTGATGTCCTCAGAAACATCAGAATCATTTTTCGTCGAAATCTGAGAACCTGAAAGTAGAATTCCAGTTTGAACAGGTTGAATGTCCTCATAGATACCATCAGGCTCATTCGGTGGTACTTTCACTGGGGCAGGAGGAATTGGTGGAGCTCGACGCTTCTTAGCATGGCTATCATTATTTACAGGAACCTCAATTGCAGGTAACGGTTTAGCACTTTTTGGTTTTTGCATGGGCAATACTGATTTTACGTTCTTTTCTTTGCTATGAGTTTTACCTTTTAGCAGAGTTCTAAAGTTCTTCTTCTCTGCCTTTGATGGCCTTTCTGCTGATCTTGAACGAGTTTTAGATCCAAACAACCTTTTTTTCCAAGATCGAGGTTCTCCTTTAGTAGGAAAAATTGACTTTGTGTTTTCTGGAGATAAAAGGTCTGAGCTTGAGTTAGAGCTGTTATCGATATGTGAGAGATGACTTAATCTATTCTCAGTTTTCGGCTGTGACGAGACAGGTGTGCGTAACTGCGATTTTACGTTTTCACCTACAGATTGACTTCTCTGTTTTGATACATATGGTGGAGGTTTTGGTGGCGGAGTGCGTTTCCTGATCTGCTGGGTATCAGCTGTTGAGCGATGTAAGTTGTCCTGATCAGCTAAAATGTTTACCATCGACTTGGTTTGTTTATCATGTTTACCTGCATCTTCCATGGAGTTTTCATCGCCCGGCTGTGGTAAAAATTCTTGTTCGCTAAGGTGAAGGCTTGTTTTTGTTTGTTTACATAACATGTCTGATTTGTTTGATCCAGAATCTTCCTCATCCAAAAAGGCCCATGGCGACTCCTGTCGCTCAAACTCCAAGAAAGCTTCCAAAGCAGTAAGTGAATCGTCAGCATCTGGACTCATTTCTGGACTGGTGTCCTGACGTGTCTTCAAAGTAGGGGTAGAATTCTCAATCTCTTGCAAAGCAGACTCAACTTTATTCGTTTGAGGAGGGTCCTTTTTCTCACCGGATGGAAGCTGTGCACTCGTGGCTTCCTGCTCTTCGACTTCAATAATTTCATCGAAGAAAGCCGGTTCATTATTAACTCCCTCTGGGGAGTGTACAATTTCATGCATAGGAGGTGGGAGATTTGTTTTGGATAGCTCACGTTGATTTACCTTCTTTGATCGGGGCGGTTTAGGCGGAGGGATTACTGAACATAATTCATATTCTTTATGCTGCTCTTCACTATGGACATGGACTTCAGGATCTACAGGAACGTTTTCTTGTCTTATAACATCTGGTCTTGGTGGTGGTGGAGCAGGCGGTAGGCTTGCAAGGTCATCAGCTTCTGTAGTTTCCAACTGAAGAATATTTAGGTCTTTTTCGTGATCATGTCCCAAAGAAGAATTCTCTGGTACTGCATCTTGGAGCACACGCTTTGGTTTGGGTGGCGGAGGTGCTGGAGGTAGGCTTTCGAGATCATCCTGAAGTGTTACAGCGGACAGCAAATCATCGTCTTTTTTCTGATCGCTGTTGAGCTGTGGATGACTCTCGAATTCGTGTGGGAGGGGAGATGCTGGTGGTAAAATTTCCATGTCACGCAGTGAATCGCTACCATCAGTTTTATCTCTGAAAGCTTGACGTGGGTTTTGCAGGTTCTTCATTAGCGGTGAAGACAATGGTTGATTTTCAATTGACAGTTCCTCCATGCTGGTAATATCAGAATCATCACCAAAGATACTAGGAGGTGAGACAACATCGTCATTTAATATGGATGAAACGCTTTCAGATAATAGCAAAGTGGTCTTTATACTAGCATTAGCGCCATTGTTGGAAGGTGGCGGGGGAGCAGGTGGAAGGCTCTCCGTATCGTCATCAAACAGACTGGGAGGAGACAAGAGTTCCTCTGTAAGGTTATCCTCATCATGTACACTTGACATGTGCGCTTGACTAGAAAGAGTAGTTCTAGGGGCAGGAAAGTTTAGACTGTCAGAAAACCGAAGTATCTCAATATCATCTTTTTCATCTTCAGATGATTCAGCATGCAACTCGGATAGAGTATCTTCTTTTGAGAATGCCTTTGCTGACAATGGAGGTGGGTTCGATTGATTATTTTTTACTTTACTTTTTCGTTTATGACACATCTTATCAACACAATTTTCGTCCGCAGGGGAGTCCATGAAATCATATTCATTTACGTTTACAGGCAGTGGAGGTGGAGGGGCGAACGGTAAGCTTGGTGAAGACGATTCTGTCAATTCACTATCACTGTCCTCGTAACTATCAGAAGCACTTGAAAGCTGTGTTGATTTAAAACAATCGTCTGCAGATTGAGAAGAACATGACTTCTTGGATTCTGTCGTATCAGGGCTGGAAACGTGCAAAGAAATGACTGGCAGGGAATCTGGAAAAGCGTTTGATACATCTGATTGGACAGAAGGTTTGATATCACAGCTTTCAGCTTCACCTGGCAACGTACTTGTTTGAGCAACTAACGTGACTTCTCCTTGGGGGCAGTTATCTACAAGTTTCTGTACCTCAGTTGGTGATTTGCTCCTGCAGTATGTGTCATTGAGGGATAGCAGAATATCTCCAACTCTGAATATTAATAATAGACAAAGTCATGATTTTAAACCATATTAAAAAATCTTAAATAACTGTTAACCACCAGAACCGTTTTACGTTTCCCTTTATAATAACAACGTGTTACAAGGTGACAAAACGAAAGTTCTTTCCTAAAACTCATTAATTTTTTGGAGTTTCTTTACAGAAAGTTGACAATAAAAATAATAAAAAAGAAAGCAAAACAAGTGTATTGAATTGAATTTTAACCATATAAAAAAATTGTTATTTAGTATCTTAAGCATATTTTGTTTCTTTGTATAGTCCATAATTCAGCCCAACGGCTGCAATGGATTTAATAAAGTTCTATTCTATTCTATTCGAAAGTAAGCAATACTTTAACAACAAATATTTCAAGTCGAAAAAAAATACCAAATGTCCTATTTATGTGGAGCCACGAGCGTTGATAGGCTGGTCTAAACAGCAATATAAGTTTATGCGAAACATGTCTTTCTGCTGGGGTGTTTACATAGGCAATATTGATAACAGATGCCAAGATTTCGGATGATCGAAGCCAGGTCTCGTTATGTACGCCAGCCACATTTTTAAATAAACCAAACTAAAATATTACGAGGGTTTGTGACAGCCAATAACAATGTAGGATTCTTAATAGTATACCAGTTAGTTTCTACTGCTACTCAATTGATAGCAACTATATTATACTTCAATCGCATTGTACAATTCATGATAAAAAGCTGGTTTCTTTCTACTAAAATGTTACAATTTAATGATTTACGTAATCTTTACAGTGTCAAGATCATGAGCGTCACATAGCTAGAATTACCTGTTATTTCGAAACTATCGAGTTCGCCAATTACAAAGGATTCTTAATTGTGTAGTAGTTAGTTTCTACCACTGATCAATGGATAGTAACTATGTTATACAATTTTCTGTACGATTCGTGATAAAACGCCGGTTTTATCCTACTAAATCGTTACAACTTGACGATTTATATATTCTTGATTGTTTGACGATAAGCGTTACATTGCTAGAATTACCTGATATTTCCATCCTTGCCGATCATCCCCATTGGTGAAACTTGCGTCACTAAAATATTTCCATGATAGTCTGATCCCACTTTTATACCAAGGTTTCGAAAACGTTTCTCAAGTTCTATCACAAAAGGGGCTTTGTCTGAGCGCTTGCCAATCACAAATCTTTGAACACCAGAAAACATTTCCTGATTTTCACTAAGGGAATTTTGGAACTGAAGATCTAAGCATTTTTCTTCCTTGACAGTTGCTACACAGATTTTCACCTCATCTGTATCTTTGTCTGTCTTTTGGTAAGCATTAACACTGCAGGTATCTATATTTGTATAGTCATCCTTAGAAAAAGATGATAAACCAGGATCCGCTTTCATTTCCAAGGCAGTTTGTCTTTTCAATAGTCCGGCTCTTTTGGTAGGTACTGGGTCCTTCAAAGACTTGGAAGCGTCCTCTGCTTTAATCTCTGTCACAATGCTTTTATTTTCATGGCTTAGTTGTGATTTACTCTGCGGTTTTGAATCATCATCAGATTTAGCACATGATATAGGATCGAGCACATCATTGTTCCCTTTTGTATAATGTCTTCTTTCTCTAAATTTGTTTTCACTAGCGCTTGAGTCGCTTAAGGGCTGTGATTCATCCACAACACTTTCCAAGTCGCTACTTTGCAAAACGTCTTCATCACGATGACATTCTTGTATCTGTTCACTATTTACTTTTATTTGTGATCCTGTCAGGTCCTTAAGCCCTTCGATACTCGGGTTAAATGACGTTGGTGGTGGAATAACTTTTAGAATAGGTGGCGAATTGTGGAAATCGTCATCGACGTCACTATCTGAGGAATCCAAAGTGGGTGGGGGAGGGGGTGCAAGAGTTGGCAAAGGTGGGCTTTCTATCTCCAACTCTATATCAGACTCTTCAATACTGAAGTCCCCTTGGGGTAATGTAATCGTAATTTCATTTTCTTCAAAAGAGGTATTTCCTTGCATTAGGGGTTGAGGATCGTAAGAGTTTGCTAATTGACTCGAGGTTAATGCTTCTAATTCCGAATTACTACCGCTCACATTATCCACTTGGCGTTCTGATGATGAATCAACTGGTAAGTTATGTAGTAGAAATAGATTTTCGTTATCTGGTGTCGAATCCACAGAGTAATGGCTAGTGCTACTTCCCAGCAGCGGCGAACATGGTGGTGGAGTGGAACTAGGTGTGAATGGTAGTAGGGGTGGACTATCCTCTCTCACTGTGCTTGAATCACTTTCATAATGTAATTGAGGGGGTGGTGGTGGTTTCTGCAGCGGTGGTAGTGATGGTATGTCTTCACTTATATCATCATCTGAGTGAAGCTCAACCAAGACTGATGATAACTCTAGCATTTGATTTTTTGATTTGTCATAGTCTTCATAATTATCTTTGGAATTTATTGAATTTTGTGCGCCTTCATTACTAGGAAATCCTCCACGGAATTTCTGCCGTATTCTATTAGTACTACTCACAACTGATGCGAATGAACCACTTTTTACTTGCCCATTCTTAGCAATTTCTTCGTATTTTGCATTCCTTCTCTCGTTTTCACTACTGCTATCATCACTCCTTCTCTCTTTTAAAAACTCTGATGATAATGACTGTGTCCCCTTAATTTCTCGGAGAATAACAAACGTAACCTGCTCAACAGGTTTTTTCAGTATCTGCAGAGCCTTGGAGTGTGTGACGCCTTTGAGAAGTTCATTGTTCATTGACACCAGTCTATCCCCAGGCCTCAGCCGTCCATCCCGCTCGCAAACACTTCCAGGTAAAATACGCCGAACCTACAACCAAAGCAAGGCCAACAAAAATGTTAGGACTTAAGTACATTGTTTTGAAAATCCAGCGAGACTTTTTACAATGAGACTGTTGTTAAACGCCTCATTGGACTATCGCTTGACGTATTCAATAAATACAATACAATAATATACAAGTTCTCCCCTCGGGGCTATTCTTAACCTGTTTACAAGTATATACAGTTAACGTCAGACAGTTGAGGGTCTTAGAAAGTCCGCTTGAGTGGCTCATATGTTAAGGCGCAACTAGCAGCCGATAAGAAATGCCCTCAGTGGAAGAAACAGACCACAACACCGGGATCACTACCCTACTCTTTGCGAGAGGTGTGTGTGTTCTTTTAATTCCCTCGACAGGGAGACCAAGAGACTGGACCTACGGTTTAACGTCCTTATCCGAGAAGATGCGAAGGTCTAACCATTTGCAGATGTTAGAGCAAAGGCAGCACCTTCTCCTCAGTTATTTTAAGACCCTGAGTGGAGGTCCGGCCGGGAATCGAACCCGAGCCTCCCGCACGGCAGTCTGGCGCCTTACCAACTGGGCTAACCAGGCGGCGGTTAATGCCCTTCCCTTTTAAATTTACCCATATCCGAAAAGCTCCTCTATCACCCTAATGGATCAATACTTTCCTTAATAATTTGTGTTTGATCGTCATTGTTCTGTTAACAGGTCAAAAATGTTTGGCCGAAACGTATACAAGTAGGAATAGAAAAGCGCCGTTCTCTAGTAAATAGGAAATTCCTGGGTCGTTTACTGTATTTTTATCACAACGTTACTTTTTTTGGAATACAGAGCAGAGTGAATCTTTAATCTTTTTATTCAGTGGCAAGTGCCCAACCATGGTATGCCAAACACCTTAGTCATTTAACAAGAAATGCTGTGCAAAAAATGAACTCACCTGAAAGTAGCCTTTCAGTCTTCCAGAACTTGGAATAAGTGACAAACCAAGTGAGGCGTTAGCAGGTTTGGAAAGGGTAATAACTAACTTAGCATATCCATCAGGAACATCTTCATATTCTGAACTAGTTGCTTCTTTTTTAGATTTCACGTTTTCGTAATAGCTGTGGAACCTTGACCCATTTACTCCTTCTCCCTCTGTTTCCTCTCTGGTTAAACTTGTTAAACTTCTTGAAATTTGTTTAGTTTTGTCACCAAACCTAGTTTTAGTTTCGAGCTTTTGTTCTGCTCTCAACACCTGGAGCAGAGTAACTGAAGGAATATCCTTCAGGATTTTGATGACGTCGTTCTGGTCCAGACCCTTTAAAAATTCCCCGTTCACGGCCAAAACTTCGTCTCCAGGACGTAGACCTCCACTTGGGCTCTCTGCTTTACTGGCGGCACCTCCTGTGCTAACACTTTTTATAAAGACGCCTTTGACTATGGTGCTGGCACGGGCTTTATCAATCGTAACTCCCATTCCAAGCTCTCCTAGGCGACATGGAAAATTAATAATGTTAGACCCAACTCAACTGAAATAAACCAGTTTTATGTCTACGTAAAACACAACTCCACTCACTTCTTTTCCCATTACCTGATAATTGCATTTATTTTGCATTGTTTAATCTATATTTTGAAAACTTTCATAAAAAAAATAAAAAGGTCATTTCAGTGAAGAAAAAAAAAATCTAATAATAATAATAGTAATAATAAAAATAATAATCTGTCATGCAGATAGGTCACGTAATATACGCCCTATCTAACATTTTTACATCCAAACG
>JAOCPT020570361.1:0-10759 GCA_026546935.2 Palythoa grandiflora | reverse complement strand
GGGGTGGGGAATTTAGGTCTCTTACTACCTCGGCCAATGGTCCATGCACTGACATTGATTATTAAGGACTTGACGCAACGACAATGGCTCACAAAAAACATTTTTCTAATTTGCGTTTCTAGTTATTTCTGTGTGTTACAAGTTTTTTTTCTCCCCCTTAATCTTTGTAAGTAGAAAACAATAGGACTTTGCAGCAAGCAGGCACGTGGTACAAAAACGCCATACTGCCTACTGGGACGCAAAAGAATGTACTAGATTTCACTGGGGAATGTAACAAAGAAAAACCACACTTTTTTGTTTATTGTGTTTTGTCTTGGATTCTGGCAAGTTCTTTTGCGTCCCAGTAGATCATTATTTGTACTTTGTGACCTCTTGGGCCCGAAATGTTCCTTCCGTGAACGTAAACAAATACTGAGATTATTTTTGTTCACGTCCGCGTCTCCCCACGGCTGAGTTGTGGTTAACTTTAACCCTCTACTAACTATACTTTAACCCTGGGTCAAACAAAAATTCAATCAGCAATTTTTTTCCCTACCGAGAAAACGTTTATTGTTCTTGTAAGAAGCTGTTCAGATTTTTCAAGGGAAAAAAAATCTATTCGCAAATATAAACAGCTCAAATCAGTCCCTGTAAGGTTGGAAGCAACAACTGATGGGTTAACAATTAAACCCTGGGTCAGTGCTAATCGGGTTTTGAAAAAGGCATTTTCATGATATGTAGACAGCGACAACTACGTGCAGGTACTCAACTCAATGCAAGCCATGTACCAACGTGCAGTTACACGCCTCAATTTTTTCTTAAAATTGCTCTTATTTTTGTGAGCGGTTTTTATTGACGAAAAAACAAAATAAAATAAGGTATTGGAAAATGAAACGCCTTGCGCCACACATGTATTGTACGCCGGGCTGTGGCTGTATAGCTTCATTGTTTGCTAAATTTTAGTCAATTTTCTACCTTAAAAACGTTACTTTTTTTATATATTTTACTATACATTAGGTTTTTAAGAATTTAATTTAATGTCATGTGTAATGCGCGCTTGATCATTGTATGGAAAGCGCGCAATATAAGTATGTTTGTTCGTAAAGAAATTTTCGGTTGACAGAACAGCCGTGTTGGATACACCGCTCGCTATTTACACATGTATTAAAAAAAATGACGAGCACATATATTCAGCAATCGACGAACACCGCTTACAAGATCACGAACTAACAACAACAGCTCTCGGCAACAAGCTTTAGCATATTAAAGAAATGCACATAGAAATTTGCCTGTCTCATATACGAGATGTTCCGGCTTAAAGGAACTAACGCCAACGCTTAATGTTCAATCTGACTCAGTGCGAGCAAAATTATTTACATAGCTTTTAATTTCTGTTAACCGAAAAATCTCTTTACGAGCAAACTATTTATATGATTGTTTTGTTTACTGAAAAAAATTGACTCTATTGTATTGCATTGTATTGTTCCATTGTCTATTGAATCGTATATAAGCTCTGTCACAATTAAATTCATCTTGCTTGATAATGTCATCGGACGATGGAGAAACGTTGCAGTAATTTCGCGTTTGTTTTCGTAATTAATTCCGGATTATGTTATCATATGGGACTAACCAAGCGGAAAGCGTTCAATTCAACGTAACAGGAGCCTGGTCGATGAAAATATAATCAGGTTATTTTCCTTGACCAAGCTCGCCCGCTGGATCCCAAATACTGGAAAATTTTGACTCACGATAGGAACTGTACAAACGAGCATCCCAAACCATGATAAAGGGTGTTTTTAATTTACAAAAAATTCAAAAAAATTTGGTCTATGGATGTAAACCGAACATTTTTGGCTGGAAAAGGCAGTCAGTTTTCCCGGTTTCCATTTACAATTTCTGCTATTTTTCACTAGCCCCAAGCCTTTCACAGTCATTTTACAGCAAAACAGAGAGGAGCCTGTGAACGAATGGGACTTGAGTAAATAAAACGCATTATTAAAAACTGGATCATTGGATAATGCAATTCAAGGCTTCTTATTGGCTTAGCCATTATGGTCTCCGAGTCAATATACCATAATCTGCAAATATGGTAAGAGGAAAATACAAGATAGCTCTAGCTTTTCAGCCCTGAAATAAAACCTGTTTAAGCATTACAATAACTTGAACGGAATTGTTTTAAAGTGAATAAAGCGAACGGAATTATTTTTAGTAGCGAATAGCGAAACATTAAATGAAATTTGTCAAAGCTGAAACTCGAACCGTAAAGCCGGGTCTACACCAGACAATTTTTTATAGCAATTTGTTTGTGACAAATTATTTGCCCGTGTAAACGATCAAACAAACTTTTTTGAGAAGTTTCCTTAGTCGTGCGACGGTAACCATTTCGATCAGCGGCGAAACAAAATAATTTTATCGTGTGGCTGCCAAGCGGGAAAAAGCAAAACAATGGCTCCTTATATGAGGAACAGAAAAGTGTTGTTGGCTTGTGGCTTGGCTGGCTTTCTTTTATGTTTCAATTCCGTTTACCTTTCAATGCGGTTATATTCACTCCAGGCACGTCGTCTGCGATTATATTCAGTTAATAATATCGTCGTGATCAGTTTTCTTTTTATGTCTATCTTTGTACATAAAAATTTTTGAATTCCACAAACTTTCTATACTTCTTAGATTTTCAAAAAGAAGAGAGCTAGCTCTATCGCTCCATGTATAGCCGCCATCTTGTCCGTGCGAGCAAATGTTACAAACAAGGGATTGGGAATCAATCAATCTTCAAATTTTGACAAATTTCTTTGTCGAGTCGTCTACACGAGCAAACTGCAGATGTGGCAAAAAAAAATTTGCCATAAAAAAAAACTAGGACGCCAGTTTTTCAACAAATGCATTTGACACATAAAATTTGCCAAAAATCTCTCATCTACGCGAGAAAAAAATCTTTGACACAAAAACTTTGTCAAAAAAATTTTGCTCGTGTAGACCCGGCTTAACGGTTGTCATAAAGCAACTTAGTAGTTTCCAATTAATTTTCTTACACTAAAGGTTTAAAGAATCATTGAAGCAGTAATGAAAATTTTATTAAATTTTCGTTGCGAGACAGGTTTCACGAAAAGTAGAACCCCTTTCTACTTCTGCAACAGTCGCAATGATTTCAGTGGGGATAAAAACAAAAGTTTCACCGTGTAACACCACTTGGTGAAACTTGTTTCGCATCGTCGTTGCACACAAGTTCCAGGTAAAAGTTTCAACGCGTGTAACAGCGGCTTAAGAACGGTAGTTCCTTATTTACCTCCTCCTTTGTATATGCAACGGCCTTTTTTAGTAAATATACTTTCTAACCTATCAATAGTTAGTAAGCCACTTTAATATACATTCTAACTGAAGATGAACGATTGATTCGATCAAAACATGTTTTGTAGAATAAAAAATGTGTTGTTGTTTTTAATGTGTTACAAGTCAGCTTCTTTTATGATTTCTGATTTGCTCTTTAATTCTTTTTTCGGGTCATTAGGGTCGTGTTATTTTAAAAGTTTCAACTAGATTTCCGTCTCAACCTGAATCCCAAGAATAAAGCGCAGCGAACCAGGTTCAAAGTTCCCATAACTTAGCTGGATACGATTAAAACTTAAAAAAAACGTTTCACGAAACCAACTATGTTACACGGTGAATCGCCTGCTGAAACTTGTTTCGTCGTTGCACACAAGTTTCAGCTAAACGTTTTAACGTGTAACAGCGGCTTTAGATGTTTTAATAGACAACAGTGACACTAAATCTCCAAACACTTCGTTATATAGAAAAAGGACGTTTTCTGGTTAACTAATTATTTCAGTTTCTGCTCTTTTGTTCATAAGATATGCTTAGGACGGACACTAGTGGACAGAGCTTACAATATAAACAGTACATGGCTGGGTTTACATAATGATATCAAGAAATTAACTTTCATTCATCGCAAGAATTCGTACCTTACCAACCTTACTGAGAGGGTTATTAAACAATACCTAAGGAGGGTCAAATCTCAGGATTGATCCAGTAACCAATCCATCCCGGGACGTGACAAGTCATCGTCCTCTAAACAATATTTTAATTACCGTACATTGGTCCTTTTTCAAAATTAGCGACTCGCTATTTGGTCAAGAAATATACGCTTTTTTATAAGAAACAGTAAATTTTGCGGGGCCTCGTTCTTAATTTTTTGGCGACTTCAGCCTAAATTTGTTCTTAATTTGTTCTTATTTCTGTTTGCGATTTTTATCGAAGAAAAAACAAAATAAACCAAGGCATTGGAAAATGAAACCCCTTGCGCCACACATGTATTGTACGGCTGAATTTAGAAGCGAAGTACCTTCATTGTTTGTTGAGTCTTTACAGTGAATCTTTGTATGTTTTATGCTGTACATATCGCTAAGTTTTAGTCAATTTTCTATACCACAAAAACTTTTCCTAGTTATCAAGCCTCAGCCTGAGCTTGTTCTTAAAAAAATGCGTGTATTGCAAAGATTTAGACTTAAGTTATAGCTTTTTTTTTCTTTTAAGGTCAGCAATATGTTTACTGTGAAGGACTCTGTCCCCGACCAACTCCGCTCACTCCGGAATTTTCTCGTGCTTCATAACACGTGTGCGCGAGAATTTGTCATATAAGTCCGGGTCTAGAACAGCTTTGACGTCACTTCAGGAATTTTCAACTCTTTACTTCAGTGTTTCAATGTATTTCCATACAAGATATAGAAACCCAATCATTTTTCGATTAAAAGATCGGTCGAAGACAAAATATGATTGGGTTTGTATGCAAATACAACAAAACATGGAAAAAACTGAGTCCGTGATTCCTGAAATAACGTCACGGCCTGTTCTGGACCCAGGGCTTAGCAACTCTCGGTCATCTTCGTTGGGCGTGGCCGGCGCGGGAACTTTAAAGCTCAATTTTGTGGCGAAAATGTGACGTAATCGAAAAAATTTTCTTAGAATACTTGTCTACGCATTCTAGTGATATCAAAATAAAAAAAAACAACTTTTAGCCATATAGACACTTTAAACGCGTCGCAGCAAACTTACATTTCCATAAATTCAAATATACTCAAGCTTTGTCTTATACAAAGGTTATAAATGCTCTACAAACGGAAACTCCCATTCCGAAAATCATATAAATATCGGCATGTCAAAAGTTTCGTGCGACGTTGAATAGTCAATCAGCTTCCGTTTAATTTATGGTGAATTAACTGTGTGAAACAACCGAAACGCTTTACAACTTGCAAAAACACCTGTAGTTACATCGGCTCTGTCATTTTTACTAGGTATTTATTAGTGAGTAGATAAAAGTGCAAGAATTTAATGTAAACAAAGTTCAAACAACAAATCAAATCTCAAGTTGGTAAAACGCTCATCGCAAAAACGAAATGTATTTTGTTATTAAGATGGAGAACGTTATTATCAACAATAATTTATGCTTAGACTGACACCAATTTTCCAAAGCTTTTATGGTTTCTTGACCTTTAAAGACATCATATACTAGCCACCGCTCCGACCTCTGATTATCTTTGGAAAAGACCTCAAATAACGAGTGTCTCTGCCGCTGCCGTCTTGTTACTTCATGCCGTATCAACCAAAATCTTGTACAAATTAATAACAAAATATTATTTTGTTCTGAACACTCTTAAAGACCAGCTGGAGCTGCTTGCCGAAAAAGCTATGCTAGAAATTTACATATCATTACTTTACAAACAAGAAAACGTAGTGTAATTTCACTCGAGTTTCGACGCACTATACTAAGCACATGCATGGAAATAATATGATTAGTCGATATGAATTTAATAACTGTCGAAAATATGTCGAAGACATACCGGTAATTATGGGATTGTCCGATCCGTTGCCGTTAGATATACAAAACAAAATTTCGTAACTTATTAAAAAAACGATTTTCTTTTCGATTAGAAAAGCCGAAGACAAACCGAAGATTGAGGTTACTCTTACTCACTTACTTACTTACCCACCTACTTACTTACTTACTTACTTACTTACTTACTTACTTACTTACTTACTTACTTATTTACTTACTTACTTACTGACTGACTGACTGACTGACTGACTTACATACTTACTTGCTTGCTTGCTTGCTTGCTTGCTTGCTTGCTTGCTTACTTACTTGCTTGCTTACTTACTTACTTACTTGCTTGCTTGCTTGCATGCTTGCTTGCTTGCTTGCTTGCTTGCTTACTTACTTACTTACTCGCTTGCTTGCTTGCTTGCTTGCTTGCTTGCTTACTTACTTACTTACTTGCTTGCTTGCTTGCTTACTTGCTTGCTTGCATGCTTGCTTGCTTGCTTTCTTACTTACTTACTTACTTACTTACTTACTTACTTGCTTGCATGCATGCTTGCTTGCTTACTTACTTACTTACTTGCTTGCATGCATGCTTGCTTGCTTGCTTACTTACTTGCTTGCATACATGCTTGCTTGCTTACTTACTTACTTACTTACTTACTTACTTACTTTCTTACTTACTTACTTACTAACTTACTTACTTACTTACTTACTTATTTGCTTTCTTACGCACGCAGGCACACGACTAATGACATCGAGGTTTACTGCCTGGTTACCAGGTAGTAGCCACAACAAAACGAGCCTTATACTTCTACACTAACCACCCCACGCCAGAACCCTTTTCACACATCTCAACCATAACACATATACGCATCGCACTTAAGTGACTTGCAGTTTACCAACACATTCCTCCTCCATCCGAGCACATATCCATACAACTCACAACATTGCGGAAATTTCGAAACCTGTGGTTCAAATACTTGCTTCAACTCAAAACTTTATAACAGATTTCACTTTTAAGATATCAGCTCAGCCTCAATTCTTTTTACACTTTATATTCAAACAAAGCACACATGAATTAATAGTTTACAATTAATGCAACTTTCACCCTAGCACACATCTATACAACTCACAACACACCGGAAACTTCGAAGCCTGTGGCCTGAATACCTGCTTCAAATCAACAGATATTTCCAAGAATTATCTATTTTTGGAACGTTTTCTGGGCATTAAGAGCGGCTGTCTGTAATTATCGAGAAAATTGCGTCAGTTGAAAAACTTCAATTTTTTGATATTTTGATAAAATATTTAGTGTATTTTGATGAAACTTCAGACGTCAAAATATTTTAGGCTCTCGCGCAGCGGGAACTTGCGGGCCAAAATAGAAATTTTGACACATTATAAAATATGGATAATAAGCTTTCATTGTACAAAAAATCATGCCAAAAAAAACGTATAACCTGGGAGATCTGGATTTCTTAAAACTGCCTAAAAATCGCGTCTTGCGGGACCTCGGAAAATGATGAATTTTAAAGCTTCAAATTTAGGTACAGCTTATATACCTTTCGAATTATTTTTAGATTCTTCGAATGATTTAATGATGGAAAAGAACATACTAAAAGTTGAAGTCCAGGCGATTTTCCAATCTTCTGTACGAGCGCGTTGAATATGCATGATTTTGTCTTGTTTACAATTTCTCTGGCGACGCTCCACGCATGGATTTCACCGTTTTCAACTTTTCGCAATTTCGTGAAAAATAAAAGTCGCCCGAACCTTTTAATGGTATTTTGGAAAATAGTTCACCAAAGGGGTCTTTTAGGAAAAATATCAAAAAATTGAAATTTTCTAACTGACGCAAGTGCAGACAGCCGCTCTTAAACGTTGCGTGTCGTTGGATAAACATGGTTTGAAGTTTCATCAAAATACACTAAATATTTTAGGCTCTCGCGAAGCGGGAACTTGCGGGCCAAAATAGAAATTATAAGCTTTCATTGTACAAAAAATCATCCCAAAAAACCACATACCCTGGGAGATCTGGATTTCTCAAAACTACCTAAAAATCGCATCTTGTGAGGTCACGGAAAATGATGAATTTTAAAGCATCTTATTTATGTGTAGCTTATATACCTTTTGAATTATTTTTAGATTCTTCGAAAGATTTTCCAATCTTCTGTACGAGCGCGTTGAATATGCGTGATTTTATCTTGTTTACAATGTCTCTGGCGACGTTCCACGCATGGATTTTGCTGTTTTCAACTTTTCGCGATTTCGTGAAAAATAAGAATTGCCCGAACCTTTTAATGCTACTTTCGAAAATACTTCACCGAAGGGGTCTTTTAGGCAAAATATCAAAAAATTGAAATTTTACCAACTGACGCACTTTTCTCGATAATTACAGACGGCCGCTCTTAAAGAGTTTAATGACAATATTAGCTGTTTCCACTTTCACTGAACCACGTAAAACAAAACTAATCAAATATCACGAAAAGTAATTATAAACAGACCATTGTCAAGGCATATTCGTTGTCAAGGCAATCATCCCCCATAATCATTAATAACAAACGTTCTCAGAATTCTACAAAACTGGTTCGGACTCATAAGCGCTACAGTTTTGAAAAGCAAAAGAAATACAAACAGATCCCCTACCTCCTCTCATGGAAAATGTTTTTCTTTCTTATTAAGAAAATGTAAAACCCGAGCAACTCTGTTTTGTCCTTCACTCAGTGTTCATTGGCAACAAAGTTTTTGGAATGCTTCATTTGATATCGTTTTGTTTTTATAGGGAATGAAGATTTAAAATGGCGAAGATTTTTTTAATTTCCTACAAAAAAATATTCCGAGTTAGGTATATTAGGGGTTGAGGAGAGATAATATTGCAAAAGTATTAGGATGATGACACATCAATGTATTAATAATTAAATGCGTTTCATCCGGGACACGACAAAGATGTCGCAAATGCACTACAGAAAAAACGAACGGCGTTCAACAGCCAATTGCATCGTATTATCCAGCTGAGCAAAAATCGTTGTTAAAATTGTTTTCCAAAACTTTGTGTGGCCAATTAATGCAAAGGCCCGAACGAAATTCAGTAACAACTTTTACAAGCTTTAGATTAAGATGGCAGATAAAAGCGACGCTTTGGTAAGTAAACCTTAGTTTGTATTCTTACTGTTTGTAAAACCTGAAAACCTGAGTTATTAAATTTAAACAAAAAGATGAAACTTGAATCAAAAAGCTTTCCAAGACAGCTGTTAAGTGTATTTTACATTCCTTGGTTTAGATACATGACTTTAAGCCAGCTATTTTTGATGCATAGACTGATCCGTACTGCTATAAAAAGGCTTCCATTTTTTTAAATAAATTCTGGGTTTTTTTGCCATTTATAATTCAGCTTTCTTTCTCACTTTGCACAATAAGATAAAATGGTTACAGCGATGAGAGTTATCAAATTAAGGATCGTGGTTTCATATGTTACCAGTCGCAACTGTTGAGCATTGTTAAAATTTATATTTTCTTGGGCCGGGTAGGATCTAATCCAATCTACTAGCTGTATCCAAAAGTTGCTTGTGAGTGGGTACTGTAGAATTAAATGAATCAACGTTTCCAGTTCTTGTTTGCTAAAAGTACAAATTTCTGTCTGGGAAATTTTGCGCTTAACAAGAAAGATGTTAGGGAAATTCGTCTATGCAAGAAGTTGAAATAGCAAGTTCTTAAGTAGGTTAAAGCTGTGCAACACATAGCTAAAGTGTTTACTGCTCTTCAATCTATATCTATATTCCTTTGTAGACATGTAGCTGAATACTTGCCTTATCAAAAGGGAGTATAACAGCTTAATCAATTTGGACTCAGTTGCAACTTACTGAGTTGCAATTTTTATTGTTGTTGATTTTTATCTTCTTGTTTGAAAAAGGAAGGGTTTTCAAAAAATGCTTTGTTGCCGATTTAACTAAATATAGAATCTAGGACATAGAATCTAGGAAATAGAATGAACATAGAATCTAGTAAATTTACATTGGGCTGTTCAAATTTTGCTCTGAAATTGTCATAATCTAAAAATGTATTAATGGCGTCAAAAAGTTGCTAAATAGTGAGAATTCCACTTGTGATCCAATTTGTGAAGCACACTGGCTTGTTTTCGATACGTATATAGGAGATTTCAAACTTATTGCAACTGTAAAACACAAAGTTTAGAACAACGCAAAACTTTGTAGCTTTGACTATTTGGTCATTGCTAAAGAGGAACAGGAAGTTGAAGAAATAATTGCGATGAATCCCGAAACAACTACTGAATTTATCTTAATACCCGAAATGAAAGGAAGAAATCTCTAGCAAATTAGGTATACACAAAACCACTTTGAAACATTGTTTATGTTGTTTCCGAAATCATTTTGCTTTGTTACGATACACCTAAAATGTATATAGAATTGATAAATTTTACGATAATACGTTTGGTTAGGAAAGGATTTGCATGTATTTTCACTGAAAAGTATGTTTGATATATGATGACGCAGCAGTTCCTCTTGCTTAAATTGCAAATTGCACCTTCTTGAAACAGTATGCGGCAAAATTTAAACAACTTCCAATTTCAGTGAAAGAAATTGCCGGTTTCTTAGTTACCAAAATTGATATCTTTATTTTACTTAGGTATGCTTTGAGAAAAAAAATCAAAATATTAAATATAAACGGTTGCAAATAAAACTTCATAGATGTATAGTATTAAAACTGTTTACTGCAATTTCCTGAAACGTATCGCAACTGTTGCAGGCGTGCCTTGTTTTCATTGGATAAACTCAAGAATCACTTTTTAGTCCCACGAAACCAACGAAACAATTTTTTCTCCAGCAAGTTTAATAAAACGATGAATATATTTTGAGATATTTCAGATGGGATCGACAGAGAGAGAGAGAGAGAGAGAGAGAGAGAGAGAGAGAGAGAGAGAGAGAGAGAGAGAGAGAGAGAGAGAGAGAG
>JAOCPT020570297.1:0-10759 GCA_026546935.2 Palythoa grandiflora | reverse complement strand
CACATTCGTATTCAATCTGGATGAGGCTTAAAACAGCTCGCCTGCGGGTCGAAATCCTCATCACAGATTTGCTGCTCATATTGTATTTGCTAATCCAGCTCCCTGTTTAAAATGGGTTGCATTATTACATTTCTGCAGGAAGACTCGTTGATGTTACCTTTTTTATTCAGTCAATCGCTCTAATTACAGGGGGTTGCTCGGAGAACAGTGCTTTAAAGAAATTACTTCAATTAATTTGTTGAATAATTTCTAGTCAGAGTTCACTATTACTTGAGTCTGTGCCAAGAGCTCAACAAACTTCTATTAAATATTGAGTTTTACAGACGCGAGATCCTATAAACAATTATAGGTTTAGCGTCAGTAAGCTAAAACAACACAAAAAGGTAAGTTTACATATCGTATTAAAACTTTGACCACATCTGTTCTCAGTCGTAAAACCTAAAGTTGAAGTGAATGTGATGTTGCCAAAACTTAACGTACAATAATACGATAGATATTTTGTTATATTTTAATTAAGTCAATGGTACTAATTACAGGGGGTTGCTTGGGAAACGGTGCTTCAAGTAAACTACTCAATAATTTCTAGTCAGAGTTCATTGTTACATGAGTTTCTGTGCCAAGGGCGAACATACGTCTATTTAACATAGCCGGAATTTTCCAGACGTGAACAGTTATGGAATCTTTGCCTCCGTAAGCTAAAACAACACAAAAATTTTACTTTTCTTGTTTAATTGTTGTTTGAAAGGTGAGCTTATTGTATTAAGATTTTTTACCACCACATTTGTTCTTGTGACTCGTTCAACTTAAAGTCAGAAGTTGGGCTGAATTTAATGTTGCCAAAATCTTACGCAACAAATTTGTATGATTTTAAAACTCCTTCAGTTATAGAATTAGGATTTTTATTGTATTGTATTTTCTTAAAGCTGAAGCTTGATTTAGCTGTGCGTTTTCTATTGTAAGTTTTTCTTGAGTAGAAATGAAAATAAATGTAACAACGTATTTTCTTTATCTTATAATATTATCATTTGTCATTTTATTTTATCATATAAGTAATTCCGGGTAATAGGACTGAGTGGAGTCCAATTCAGTCTGTTATCATTACGCTTGATTAACAAAATTGGATGAGCGCGAATCAAACCACAAGTAATGATAACAGACAGAACTGGACGAACACGAAGCACTATTACCAATATATTATGATAATTACAATTTCTGAAAACTAAACTGAAATAAGAAATATTTGCAGATAAAAACACATTTTACTAATTTTTATAACATTTGTAATTTGGAATCCATTTCTGTTTGTTATCACTACTTGTTGCTGATTGGTCAGAAATCCTGAAGCCCGGATTGTGATTGGTTCATTCAACTGTCCTGATAACAGGTAGCCGATAACAAAGTTTTGTTATAGGCTAGTTTTCCAAGGCGATTAGGAAAAAATAAAGTTTATAGGATGGGAAAAACAGATTTTAGGAAATTGTAATTAGTATAATAAAGGCAGGTAATAGGTTTTTGTAGAATTTGATGCGCAATATGGGGCTCGATAGAAACAGCTACAGTTTTTGGACATTCTCGCCTCGTTATTGGTTGCTGTTGTTTTTTTTTGCAGCAGCAGCTAGTTTGCTTTTTTGATGTGTTACTTCCACGATGACATTAAGTAGTAAAGTTTATAAAATTTGCTTGAAACTGCCATTTTCACGTCAAACCATTTATCCCCAGGATTTTGTTTACATGATAAATTACGTGCAAGGCCTGTACCTAGTGCCCATTCTAACTTCCCACTCAGCTAGGTTAAACGGCTTCTGGGTTGAACCCCCTTGTCACCTCAGTATTGAAAATCTGCATGTAAGCAGCAACAAGACTTGGTATGGCGACAGGTGCTTCTGCATTCAGATTGAACCTCGCTCATGCAAACAGGGTCTAAGATGTCGAATTGCCTTGTGACGAATCTAGCGTTGATTATTTGAATTTATTTTCTCATAGTGAAATTTGATGTCTTAAATGAGTATTGAAAATTGTCTTTAATGATTGCTGCTGATATTCAATTTGCTACATTTTGTTTAGGAAGGCGATCTGGCTACTCATCGTGGAGTCACTGGGCACCTTGCGATAAGTACTGCTACAGAGAAAGACAACGATTTTGCTTCTCTTCGTACAAAAGTGGATGTCCCGATGCAAATGTTTACGGAGTTCAGACACAGAAGCTAAAATGTGGAAAACACGAATGCCCAAGTAAGTGGTAATTACCTCAGAAGATAATTTTTGAAAGAAGTGGCTTGAAGAATAAAGAACCTAGCTTAAAGTTGAATACGTTTTTGGTTTTAGTTTTCGTTTTAGTAACTTTGACGGAAGGAAGCTGTATTCGGTTTAGTGGTAAAGGTGCGGGGTTTGAATGCGGTTTATCCGGGTTTCAGTCTCGGTCTCAGTTTCTTTACCTCCTGATTGGATTTGTCATTGATAAACACCAAGCCAAATAAACAGGGGGGGGGGGGAAGTCAAAAATCTTATAAACGGGAATCCAAGAAAACAGGGTTGTAAATTTTGACTTCAACATTCAACAAACAAACATGTATGTGATTTAGTTTTCTTGACTCTCACAAAATGAAACTCAAAACGTAGTAATAGTAACTTTGTGCTACTTTCAATCTTAATCAAAGAAAGAAGAAGAACGAAGTTTTGCCCATTTCAATATTCAAGGTTATAGGGTCATCTTTGGACTTTATAAATAAAGAAACTGAGGCGGTCCAAATACCCTACCTTCTGTTAGTTGGGTGTCGTGTATATAGTTTGTCCTGTGATGTGATGTTTAGCTCTTATAGCTACATAAAAATTCGTATTTTCTCAAAAAATTCCAGAAGCTAAAAGCAGTGCTCTCGCAGAAACTGAATATTAAAGCAACACGTCATTATGTTTCCTCAAAACGGTTGTTTAGGCACAATACATACACAATCTTGGTGCTTTATTGAACATTTTGTAAGCAATACAAATACCGATTACATTGTCTGTCTCATGTCACGATTTATACAGTCTTACAATAGTTTTTACGCAAAGTTACGAGTGTTAGAAGAATTCCTTTTTGGGATTGCTAGCTAGTCATTTTCAGAATTCTGTATTAGCATCATTGCTTTCTGAAATTGATAGGTCAACTTTTTCAAGATTCTGTATTAGCAGCGTTGCTTTTTGGAGTTGTTATTAAATCCTTTTCAAGGTTTTGTATTAGCAGCAATGCTATGTGGAATCGCTAGGCAATCAATTTAAAGGTTCTGTATTGGCAGCATTGCTTTCTAGAATCGCTAGCCAATACTTTTCAAGGTTTTGTTTTAGCATCAATGCTTTGTGGAATCACTAGCCAATCACTTTCAAGGTTCTGTATAAGCAGCAACTTCTGGAATTGCCAACCGATCATTTTAAAGGTTTTGTATTAGCAGCATTGCTTTCTACAATTGCTAACCAATCCTTTTCAAGGTTTCGTATTAGCAGCAATGCTTTGTGGAATCGCTAGCCAATCATTTTCTAATCCAGTAACAGCAATGATTTCTGGGATTGCAAGCCAATCCTTTTGTGATTGGCTAGTGGTTTCTGTTAGTAGTAGCAGTAACGCTGGGAAGGCTATCCAATCCTTTTCAATTTTTTATATTAGAGGCAATGCTTTCTGATATCACCAGCCAATCCTTTTCAAATTTCTGGAGTGTAGAATTGAAAAAACGGTAAGTTGTCTATTTTACACAGAGCGGATAAATGGTCATTGGAGCGCCTGGGGAGAGTGGAGTAAGTGCACCAAGACATGTGACCAAGGAACGCGCAGTAGGCGTCGTTGGTGCGACAACCCGAGGCCAATGCATGGCGGGAGGAACTGCCCTGGAAATTCTAGGCAACATTCAGAATGTCAGATGAGGAGATGCAGTTACGGTAAGCGTAGAGTTATAGTGAGGGTTCGGTTGTACTTCTGTAGTGCAGTTAGGGAGCATTCATTATTTATGCCGGAGGGGACCGGGGACTGGAAAAATTTAGGGGGAGGATCATCAATTTTCAGCAATAGAATGGGGGCTCACCAAAAATAATCGTTGCAGTAGGGGGGCAATTAGCTTTTTTCCGTACAAAAGGTGACGCTCTAACATTTTGGTTTTGTAAAGCCAGTTCTTTTGTGTTCAAACTTTAGACGGGAACATTTATACTGCTGATCTAAACACATTCATTTTCCTACTCAGCACTTCAATGTTGTTATAAACACCAACAGTTCTGAAACATAGTTTAAAAAATTTAAAACAGCAGTTTCAAAACAACCCAACTTTCGATTGGGTTATTCAAATAGATCAGTAGTAAAACATACTCTTGCATGTTTAATATTTTTTCACTTTGGAGGGGGGAGGGGGGGTATGATTTTTTAACATTGCCTGTTGGAGGGAAGGCTGTTGGAGGGAAGGGGTCTGTTGTTTTTGCTAATTTCATGATAAATCTTGCCAACCCCCTCCTAGGCATGAATAATGAATACTCCGTTAAAGAAGGAATACAGTCTAACACGTCATTTTTGTCCAATTTCGAGACATATTGGCACATAATATCTCAGTAAATATTTGGAAATTTCCAATTATAATCATTCATTGCGTAGATCGGTAGATGAGAAGAACTCATAAGGATGCCAGATTTTCCGATAGGACTTAACCTGCGGTAAGATCTCTGCCTTTTAACCACAAGGTCCCAGGTTCACCCCATGGCTCAGCCGAGTGTTAAACATTTGTGTGACCTTCTTTTCCGCCAAAGTTGATTCAGCTTTCCATCCTCCTGAGGTTGGTAAAATGAGTACCAGCTTCTGCTTGGGGCTAAGCTGCAATGGATTATTGTCCCATCCAAGGGGAGTCAATGACTCTTATCCACTTAACACTACAGAAACCGAAGATAAGCGCCGGCTCCAATGGGCTTTGGCTAGTAAAAGGATTTAGCCTTCAACCTGCGGAAAAGCTGTTAGGGAAGAGCTATTGTTTTAGAGAAATTTTAGTTTTAGAGAATTTTAGGGATATTTGAAATTTTTTTGGAGTTGGTATTTAACCCTTTATGCCCCAAGCACGACAAATGATGTGTTGGTAAATTCTCCCAACTAAGCGCCATACTTTATATATAAGCAGTTTGGAAGAATTTGGCTTTTCAACTTCCACAGAATATTTCACTCGATCAATACCTTATTTCTCATTACAAGTTGTATCATTTTGTTTGAGATATGTAGGGAGAAGTTAGATGTTGATAAATTGCCTGGGGCTGAAAGGGTTAATGGACGGATTGTCAAACCGTCTGCTAACCAAAGCTACACCTTGCATGTGTTAGGAGTTGATATATAATGGACGGATTGTCAAACCGTCTGCTAACCAAAGCTACACCTTGCATGTGTTAGGAGCGGTGGTTTGGCATCCGTCCTCAAACCTTTTACTTTCCAAATCCTTCTTCACTTTTCTGTACCAACTGTCTAAAATGATTGTCATAATTGGTTGAAAATAGATATGTTTCTTTATAAGATGTTAAAATGTACAAAAATTTTTGCAAACGTTTTCGATCAATGTTATAATCATAAATTGGATCCACGTAGTTTGCGAATATACTTTAATCGACTTTAAGGGGGGATTATAGTTAAGATATTGGTGGATAATTAGGAAATTGGAAAACGTTTTCGGATAAGAAGATTACTGATTACAAAACGCCAAAGCGTTGCTCCTGACCAGGTACAAGTGCAGCTTTGGTTTGGGGACGGTTAGGTGATTTTCTATCAAATATTAACTTCAAAATTAATTTTTTAACTTCTCTTAAAATCCCAAATCTCAAATTTCTCATTAAAACTACCAATTTCGTCCCCTTAAACTTAACAAATAAATCTAATCCGAAAAATCTGAAAATATTCAAGATGCTAACTTTGCATTCAGTCTGTGAATGTAATTGAGGATTTACAAAATTTCAAAGTAGACACGGTGATATCATCAAAAGTAACGTCGTCAAAAGCCGACAAAAAGTGGCGTTTAACCGTAATGCCTCCTTAAGGAACAAAAAACAAAATAAGGATGACTTTTTGCAAAAAAATAACAAACCAAGATTGCGCCTGAAGCTTCTAACACATTTATCCTGTTAAGAATAGTTTTTCTTTTAAATATTTTCTAGGTCCTTACGACACCGAGTTTGAAGATGGCTGGGGTTCTTGGAAAAACGACCCCAGGGCAGATATTCCGTGGACGAGACAGAATTACCTCACACTCACTGCTGGTACTGGAGTCAACAATGATCACACGATGGGCAGTGATGGAGGAGGTGAGGTCACCCGGCAAACTCTCTGTCTTAGGGACGGACCATTAAATATTTGAGGGGGGGGGAAGAATTGTGCAATTTCTTAAAACAACGACAACAACAACTTTATTGTACCCTCCATCATAGTACTGTACTTAGTATATCGGATGAATTGTAAGGAAGGACACCAGCTGTCTGAAATAACTAAAAAGATAATCTAGTCAGACAGCCAGGCAAGTTTTTTTTACAACATTTTCAGTTTATATTGTGTCGGCGAGACGGAGGTGTACAGAAATTTAATAGTCATGGAAATAAAGAAATAAATCAAAAATTAAAAAGCAAGAACTAAAATAAAGTAGTCATTATCTAAATAAAGGATTTAGATAAGTATTCCAGAAGCAAGTAGTTGGGACAAAACAAGAAAGAAATTGTACAGCTTTCAAAGGCAAAAAAAGAATCTTGTACAACGAAAAAGCAATGGAAAAAAGGAACAACAAAACAACAACTCGTAACAACCTCGTTTTTACCATTTTTGTTTGCTTTTTTTATAAATAATTATATTTTTTAAAAAAGTAGAAGAAAGATTCTGACAACCGTAAAAGTGGTAAAAGTGTCGGCAGTGTTATGACAGATTGCAGTATATAGTCGGGTAAACACACATAAACAAATACATGTATTCTACGGAACTAGAATTTGGAAGTTGTGATTTAAAACAATCCTGTCCAAAAGATTTTGTTGCCCCCTCCCCTCTTAAAAATCTAATGGTTCTTCCCTGGTAGCAACGTCTTGTAATATTTCGTAATCTTTCCAGTAAAGGGAGGCAGAAAAGCATTATCTCATAACATGAACGAATAAGTAACAATTAGACCTCGACGCAGAATGAACTGCGATTCAATAGCTCTTATAGGCCGATACGTCTAAATATTTTATTAGAAACCTACTAATCGGTCATTAAAAAGATATAAACAATTCTAAATTTTGTAACAATCATTGATTTTAAATTGGCTGCCCAATATTGAGCGAAGAGAGGAAAACTTTAATTCTTTCTTGTCTTTTTTTGTTTGTTGCGGTAGCATAAAAAACCTGGAAGACACTCATTAAGCTCTTTCTATCTTCTTTCGGGGTAACAAATTTTGTCCGGGAATTTTGTCTAGCTCTTAAACCATTCTGTAGATAAACAGATTTTCAAAATCAATTTTGAAATAGCAAATTGCAACAATTTTGCTTTGCCGCAGATCGGAATAAAAATTTTAAAATATTTTTCGTTTTTTAACATATTCTCACTGTGAGGTATCTTCATTCCAAATTGCGCTGCCTTCTTTCTTTTTTTTTCCGAACGAAAACGTCTGGTAGATTCACAGTGAAATCCTTAGAAACCACCACAAACAGAGTTCATCAACTTGATCCGCCATTTTGTTTTTGCTGATATGGTCCATGAGAAACTACACCTTGATGAAGTGGCCAACCAGAATGTAGGATTTGTAATAAACCAATGGTAGGCTTCTACTAAAAATTGCAATTGTTTCAGGCTACTTTATCTTTACGGAATCAAGTCAAAGGAAAAAAGGCGATAAGGCGCGGTTAGTCAGCCCGTACATCCCCCCCACAAAAGGAAAATGTTTAACTTTCTACTACTCCATGAACGGCAAGCGGATTGGTGACCTTGACGTGTGGCTGAAACCGCTGGGTAACAAGCGAGGTTGGATGATCTTCACAGCTCGTGGCAACAAGGGCCCAAAACCCGAATGGAGAAACGGTTATGGAAACGCGATAAGCAACGTCCCTTTTAAGGTAAAGCGCCGTTCAAGCTAATGGTTTTTGTTTAGCATGACGGTATTTTTATAAAAAAATTAATTTGAATCATAAGTGAGCACATACGTTACTTGAAGCCACTACTACAGGTCACATTGGTAGTTTTATTATCTCTTGCATTTACCTTTTAATAAAAACAAAATTCAAGAAGAAAAGTCGACACAACGTTTTAATAGAAATTTAATATACCAACAAAACAACAACAACAATTTCTAATAGCTAAACAAAGCAAGATGGATGACATGTTTAATCGGAGCAGCAATGGGTCGAGGTGAAGAACATCTATAGAAACAAAAATGCTAAAAAATTCATGGAAAAAACAAAACGATACCTAAAAGATAGTGAGCTATATTGAAAGGTTGCTATATTTTATTGTCATACGATATAAAAAGTAAAATAAAGTAGTCATTTTGATCTGGGGCCGGTTTTTCAAAAGCCGATTAGCTCTAATCCTGGGTTAAAATTTAACCGGCTGTTTTGTTTCAGTGCATTATGGCCGATAGTTTAAACTCAAACTTCACCTGACAAAAGGTTAATTAACACATAGTAACTCTGTCAAGAAAAAAATAAACTTTCACAAGCAGACCCTCAAAATTGCAAAATCTGCAGTTCAATTTTTCACTAATCCAGGATTAAGCTAATCGATGTTTGAACAACCAAGCCCTCAGTACATAGAGAATAATAAATAGGCGCGCGGAGATATGGAATTTATTTTCGAGTGTTGAAATTGGTATCTCACGAATGTGTAGCGAACGAGTGAGAGGTTCATTTTGAACACAAGAAAATAAATTACATATCTTCAAGCGACTATGTATTATTCTGTTTATTATATAAACATTTACCACGAGAAAGCATTGTATAATTTATCCCATGCCTCCGTACACGGAAAGTATTCGGAAATCATCGGCACTATCCGACAGTTTCCGGAAATCTACGGAAAGTTTCGGAAATGTTTAAAAAAACCGTTTTTTATGCATTTATGGGTTTTTGAAAATCTTCGAAAAATTTTCGGAAATCTTCGGAAGTGTTTGGAAAATCTTCGTAAATCTTCAGAAAATTTCGGAAGTACTTTAAAATTGTTTTTTAAGTAATTTTGCGTGTTTTGAAAATTCTCGGAAAATCATGGTCACTGATTGGCTGAAAAGTGATATTTACACGTAAAAATATCGTATTTTTACGTGTGTTTAAATACGACATTTCTCAGTGGCAGAAAACAATATAAGAAACTCTTCTTTATATAATAAAACATTTATCACAATGTTATTTGGGAAATTTTGGTAATGAGACAGCTAACACTCGTTTTTCTTCTCATTCCTTGCAGGAGTAATGTTTTGGATGTTGAACCAATTTACACTTTTCGAGGTCACAGGTAAGAGAGGTGACCAGTACAGTGCTTACTTTCACAAAGTATTGTTGTGTAAAAATTTAAATGAGGGCTATAGTTATGTTTTAGTTTGAACAATAAGAATGAGTTTTCTTGTTGGTGTGAGCACTTATTTCGTCGGGGTGATTTTTTTTTACTGTTGGATGTTTTTATTGTATTTGAGAGTGAGTAATCCAAAAACATTATAGTGATTATGGAATCTCTTTTTAAAGAATAAGGAAAAGACAGTTAAAAAAGATTGCGAACTGTTTAAAATAAAAACTCTTTTCTCCTCAGTGGCCCTGTGCTGTCAGTGGCGATCAACTCCACAGGCGAGATGTGCTTTAGTGGCAGTGCAGACGCAACTGTACTCTGTTGGAACATTGCTTCCCTGGATGTTGACCCTTACGGACCATACAGTAAGTTATCTTCAAACCCTCAGACTATGACTGAAGGGCTAACGCTCGAAATAGTCAGCTTTTTTCAAATTCCTACGGTGATGATAAATTCGTTTATCAACATTACTTCAAGTTTGTATCTACTCGCTGACGCATTGAATAGTTTTAAAAACTATTTACTTAAAGTTATTTCAAACTATGTTGTTTTGAAGTAACAAGTAATGAAATAGAACTCATGATTATTCGTAGTTTTGGAGGAGAGTTTCTGATTATGATGTCTTAAGATGTGGATGAGATTGTAGATTAATCTTCACTCAAACAACGTGAAACTCGTTGGTTTAATATTCACTCATTGTTAGGGTATTTAGCTTGTGCCTTTCAACGCTTTTACACTGGGATTTGTTCAACTCGCGTCTTCCTCGATTGGTTTTCACATCGTCTCATAAAAACAAATTATGCACCCGTGCAGTAATGGAATCCACTCCCACTGTAATAAATATGATTTTAAAATATAAATTGATAAGATAATTGGCCTTGAAACTCACTGTTATCTTTGAAGCCCACTACAGGTTAGGCTCAAACAGAAGCTGCTTCTCATTTGATTTCTACAACTTTTTGAGTGGAGTAAATAAAGCGTCTTTCTCAAAAACCTAACACAGTTGTCTGCTTGGAGTTCAAACTTACGACCTTAGGACCAATATGAGTCAAATGCACTTTCTACTCGGTTTCTGAAAAGATGCAGTTAGTGTAGTCTTTCCTTGTACACAACGATGCATTTAGTGTTATTAAAGGTTAACATGGATTGACGAAAGACTAGTTTAAAGACTAGTTTATCGAAAAATGGTGGCTATTTTAATATTCTTTTATCTACATTTAAATTAGCCTTACTAGCCTCGTCCTTGTGTTAAACTTTCAAAAGAAT
>JAOCPT020570234.1:0-10760 GCA_026546935.2 Palythoa grandiflora | reverse complement strand
CTTCACCGTTCCGAAAATAAATTAAACTGGCCTCGCGCGTAACTGAAAGCGTTTTAGTAATTAAAAGTATTATTTCAGTAGCTTCGGACGTAAAAAAATTGATTTCAAAACGGTAGAAGTTTTTCTTTTGAGTAATATTTTACTCCTCATGGCTTGGGACTTTAAAACTCTTGCAGCTGAATGCGAAATTAGAAACTAAAATTTCTTCGCGTGGCACCATACATGTTCATTTTGAAACAGATATGTACTGCGCATGTCCGGAAATTTGAGATTGGACGTCATCGATTCATTCTGTGAGGCCTGAAATTATGTTTTAGAATGCTGTCATATCAAGAATATTTTGACAAAGAGCATATTTTTATTACTTTTGGAGGTTGACAGAGAAATATTTTGCCCATTCCAGGATTTTCAATGATCCATGACCCAAATTCACGAACTTTCCTTGGCCTGGAATTTTTTTCCCCCAATTCCTGGACTTTCCATGATTTTCACGTACCGTGGCAACCCTGTGTGAGAATTTAAAAATATGTGTTTGTGTTTGGGGCTTAATCTTTTAAATCACACCCTGAAGCTAAATACTGCATCTGCAGTCATATTTTTTTAAAATACTAATTTTATATTCTAAGTCAGGAACTACAGTGGTGATAAAAGAAACAAACATTACTTTAATGTACTGCTGAAATGTGATAAAAAATACATTCTTTAAAAAAAATAATTATTTCGTTTTTTCCCAGAAGTGGGTTGGCTGAATTTGTGCTTAAGAAAATCAAATTAATCTGGTCTTAAATAATGGCAAATTTAAATTTTAAAGCTATTTCTTTATCATTTGAATGTAGAGATACAAACTTGTTTTTCATGCGCAAACATCGACATTGTGATATTTTCACAAATGATACTTTCAGTTTTTAATTTGGAGAAATAAAAGCAATTCTCCAATCAAATACAATTTTACATCAAGACATTTCTCCTTTTTTTTGTTTTAGTTTTATCCAATATCATTTTGTAGATACCTTGCCATAGCTATTTATTCCATGTTTCTGTAACAATTCATTGCCAGTGTTAAAGTGTAGTAGAAATCGCTTCCTTCCACTTCAAAAAAAAGTTGTTAATATCCCTGAGAAAGGTGAACCTCAATTTTTTTGGTCTAAACTAAACTAATGTCTGTACCAAAAAATATTTAACTGACCACCGTAAACAAATATTTGATCCCATTTGTAATAACTAAAATAATTTTTTGCCTTATTGAAAAGTCTAATTTTGAAATATTGTTGCCAATATATTTTCCCAAATATATATGTAACTTTCAATATAAATATAAACTTTTGTGATAGCACTGATAGGAAAACAAGATCCAAGATGCAATAATCACATTAAATAAACAATGGGTTGTTGACAAAAAAGACAGATGTTAGAGTATAAAAATAAATGAAAAATAAATAAATTAATTAATTAAAATAAATTAAATCAGAAGACTTTAACATTTTTTCCTCAAAATATACCAAAAGTAAGTTCATGAAGTCTATTAACTAGAACCAAATGTCATATAAATTTCATCTATGCCATTTTATAAACTCCAAATTGTTAGCCAACCCCAATTTAAAAACAACTCATTTCAATTTACTTTGCAATGGAAAGTTTAATGTTACGTATACAGTGTTTGAACCTCTAACTAATACTTTTTTCAACTTGGTAAAATAAGAAAAGTGTCCACAAATGAACTAACCATATATTTGGCCATACAAACTTACTTTGCCATCACTGCAAGCTATAATACGATTTGCCAGCAACTGTACATAAAATATGTTTGTGCCTTTGAACGTGTTTGTTTTGTGGCAAATTTAATCACGAAAATTAATTTGTAGTTTTATATGAAATCTTTTTGTGCTGAACAAAAACAAATGTTCAACTTCTATTATTGACTGGTTATAATATATCAGAGCACTTTTCTTTACCTACAAGGAGTGAAATTTAATATGCTGTCAAAAATCTTCAAAAATCTATCCCACTCTAAAGCAATCAAGAATGGGTTATTTTATGGTTAACATGTTCATAGGCTGCATGCAAATCTAAAACTACCATAGAGCATTTATAATGTAACTAACAGATACACATATGAACAACAAAAATGCAATTTTGCTACCAATTAAAGAAATATTGCAAGTCCACAAAACTTGACTTCTGATAATGTCCAGTGTCCAAAGCAACTAACAAAAATAAAAACAAATGATAATTCTGAGTAGAGATTAAGCCCTTGCACACTTGAATGAAGTTTTCTTCCAATATCCATTTGGAAACCAAAGACAAAACAGCTGCCGCACTGAAACAAAGTAAAAACCAGCTGCCATGCATGATTTGCAATGCAAATTTCTTCAAGTAAAAGATCAGGTTTACACTGCAATAGGAAATACACAATGAAGATTTCTATGATGATTCCACTTTAAATAAACCATATGCAGAAGGAAACCATAAAACTGAAGAAAACTGCAAAACAGATACAAGGACTCCACTCTCTGATCAAAATAAACTTTCCACTATGTGATTTCCATTAAAATGCTTCACATATAATTGACGATATTTAAGATCATTTAACTTGGATCCAGTGATGGCTGCAAGTAATAGATTCCCAGCTCTGATGGCAAAACACATTCCTCTAAATAAGAATTGCTAAAAAATGCGTGCAAATACAATTTACCACTACTTTTTTCCAGTTAATATTTCCTCACTGGCTGTTCATATATTTTGCTCTGCAGTGATGTTATCCCAAGTATGGCCAAATTTTGTAGCTATCCTGATCCTCGCACAACAATGATCACTAAATGATCCTCCTTTGATGGTTCTGAAGACAAATGAGGTGCAATTCGCATCAAATGCTCATGTGAGAACTGACATGGAGGAAAAGCATGAAGTACTCCAACATCATCCTTTGCAACAGCTGGGTTTGAAGGAGTTGCAGGCAAATTAACAACACCTGCAGCTTGTTTTTGCTTGAGATAATGCATGAGATTTCGCAGTGGGCGTTGTTGTAATGGTTCTTCTCCATCCATTTCTTCAGTTAACTGGGTTTGGCCTCCAGGCATGGCAAGTAACAAACAATGACCACTAGCACCTGCTGTGCTCATACGACGAGATACTTCCTCCAATTTGGGTTGGTCGAGACGTAAGCGTTGAGTAATCCGAAGAAGAGAATTTGGAGAAGATGGTCCAGTAGAATCATTGCGAAGCAAGGAATCAGCAACTTCTGGATTTCCACCAACTAAATGCATTCGAACAGGAAATGCACTATTCTTGAGAACAAAAGCACCTTTCCATGCAATCGCAAATCTCTTAGCAAGGTCTTGAAGGGTATCAACAACAGATGAGGTTGCAGAAGAAATAGAAATGACTGGTTTCTTGGCTGGTGTATCTGTGACAACATTCCTCTCAGTTGGATAACTTTTCTCTTGAAACTGCATGTCACCTGTCCTGGGTTCCTTGTTGTAGCTATCAATGACCGAGTGAGCATGACCATCACTAGATGAGCCCGACTGACGTCTAAATGTTGGAGATGATTGACGAGAACGATTTGAAGAACGAACTGCAAGGTCAACATGATTGGGACGATCTGGCGATAATGATCTAGTTCTTGGACTCCTACGGCGCTTGATAGGGCTTTGCTCATTATGGAAGTCAATATAAGGAGAACGGGCCTTTCTTTTTCTAGTTCTCTCGTTAAACTCACTTTCTGGGGATGGTTCAAATGATCTAAACTCATCTGCAGGTGGGGTTTGTGGCCCACGGATCCTGTACTTTCTCTCTCGAGTAGTTCTGGTTTCTCTGCGATCCCAATCTTCCGGTTCCTGATCTGGTGGGCCTGCAAGGTCCCTGTGTTGCCAATTTTCTTCAACATACTGTCTTGGTCCAGAACGAATTTCTTCAACAGGTCGATCAAATTCAGGACGATGATACAAATTATCCCCACCTCTCCAATCCTGGAAATTGTTGTCTTCACGTGCATTACGTCTAAAGGGAGACGGTTCGCGTTTTCTTTCAGGATATATGCGCTCTTCATTGTAATCATGGTTGTTCTGCCTTGGCTGAAAACGCTCCTCAAATCTGTTAAAATTATTCACACGATTTCGAGGGGGGCTCAAAGCCCTTGGAAGCTGGTCTTGATATTCTCTTAAACCTTGTTCTTTATCAGCAAAATCGATTTTCAAACGGCGATCATTCAAAGTAAAACCACGCATTTCTCGCGCAGCAACCGAAGCTGCATCAAGACTATCGTACAAGATGTAAGCATGATCATCGCTCTTTTTGTAGTCAATGCGTCGAATGGCTCCAAAACGATCAAACTCTCGCTCTAAATCACTGATAGACGTCCAAGGGCCCAAACCGCCCACCCATAAACGCGTGGTTTGTTGACTCTTTCCATATCCAATTTTTACGCGGTTGCGTCCTATGATCTCTCCTTGCATCTCCACTTTTGCCTTTGCGGCAACATCAAGATCAGAAAACTTCACAAAAGCGTATGTATTGCCTTGACCACGAGCTGGTCTTTTGATATCCACGTCTTCAACTACTCCGAAACGCTCGAATGCGCGGCGAAGCTCTAAACTTGAAACGTTGGTCTCCAAATTTCCAACAAACAACGTCCGCGTAGCTTTTGGATCGTCTTCAGGTGAAATGTATGGTTCACGTGGGGTTTGATTGTAAAGCCCTGTGCCCCGATTCCTTCGATCGTTTTGCTCACCACGGTTAATACGCTGGTCATGATCAAAGTGAAAATTACTACTTCCACGATTCCTGCGAGGTGGTGAAAGAGAACGATGGTTGGTCTCTCGGTTTGTCGAACCGTAATCCGGGGTATCTCGACGAGATCTATCAATATAAAAGTTGTAATCTAAACGCAACTGACGGTCAAATAGTACAGGTCGTCCACGACGATCGAAATTTCTTTTTACCTCGGCTAAATCCTCTGCACTTCGAAAATACACAGCAGCGTTACGCTCGTCACCCCGTCCAAACAAGTGGACAGAGATCTCTCCGAATTTTTTAAATTCATGAAACAACGCTTCCTTCATTGTCGAGTCTGCAACATGGCTTGCAAGATTTGAAATACGTATCTGAGGTTCTCGTTCACGATCAATTCTTTTCCTCGGTTGAGTCTGATAACCATTGTCGTTCCGCATATTCACATTAGAACGTTTGTACGTCCTGTCGTCTGGTTTTCTCGAAAGAGAAGAGCTCCGACGGATTGGTGAACTATCGCGCGCGCTGTCGGGGGAAGAAAGTCTGTCGCGAACACCATTATCATCTAAATCTGTCCTAGGTCGAACCCTTTTGGTTTTAGCGAAATTTTCTGAGTCCGAAGATCTCTTCATGACCATTATATATCCGCCAGAACCGGAAAAATTATATTTTCATTATCTCCTTTAACAAACCAAGATGGCGGCGTAGTTATCTTCTGTTGCTGGAGGACGATGACGTACACGTGGGGAAGTGAATGGCAATGTAAGGAGAAAAAAGGTTTTGATCCAAACTAAAAGCTAATCACAACCAAATATTAAAAGGTGTGTTTCATTTTAAAACATGGCACATCTATCAGTTAACCAAAAGCTCATCTTAAACAAACTATCGTGGTTGTAGCTCAATTGTATATTTTTCAAAGTTGCTTTGAAAGTATAGAAATTCAATTCCCCTTTTCTCTGCTTCTTGATCAAAACCTCACTCTCTTAACCTTGAAAATGCACCAATCATATTTGGGATTTGTATCACGTGGGTTTCGAAAAATGTTATTTGCAAAAAACATGTGGAGGTTAGAGACTAGGGCTGATTGAGAATAATGTAACAAGAAAAAAATATCCAGAATTCTTGAGCTGATTTGTACTAAAGAACTGGTTGGTTAACAAAGATATTTGAGTTTAGTTGACTAATTTTGTTTGTCATAAAAAAAACTGAAAAATATATTCTGGCCGGGGGCGTTGGGGCACATTAAAAAACAGCACAAAAATTTACCCAAAACCGCAATTAATTTTGATCAAATACGAAAACCGGATAAAAAACATCAAACCCGAAAATTTATGCAAAGATTAAAACACCCACACGCAATGCTAGTGATTTATTCGTGCTCAAAATCAATAACTTACTTAATTCCAACTCATACTCAAATCCGTTCACTGACAAGACAAACTACGGCTTGAGAAAAAAAACAATCCTGTAATAAAGCACATGGCCAAACCATGTAGAAATTTGTTAGCGGATTTAGTTGTATCTGTACATAATAGATCTGTGGTCGTAATATTGGAAAACCCATCCAGTAGGTAGTTTTTTCATTTTCTTTTTTCTACCCCCTATGCTTTGGTTCAAATTCACGGCCCCCCGGACATTTCCTAACGTCAAATTCCCGGTCCTCCAGAAAAGGCTGCTGTGAAATGCGCGGAGATGATGTTGATGTTTCAAATTGATCGATACATGAATAACATATTTATGTTCGCGGGCATATGTTTTGGGTCCAAGTCAGACTTATTTGAGCCGAGCCGTAAGCGAAGGAAAACAAAAGTGGAAAAACATGACAACAATTTCAAAAAAGTCTGCACAATTACTTAAATTACGGCGAGCATTTACAAGTTAAAAATAGATCAAGTGAAGCTGGCTGGAAATAAATGATCTTGATTTTTGTCATTTGAAGTTCCAAAACTCGTAAAAATCATGAAAGTTCGATAAAACTAATTTGTATTTGTTGAAATCAATTGTAATAAAGGTTGTAAGGGGGTTTTAGATATCGTATCACGATGAAGGATCGCCATTATTTCTCACCACGAAAAAATTTACACCTAATATTAGTAATATAAATGAATCACGACATTATTCGGGGCGGTCTAACAACGAATCGCGGACCAAATTTAGCCACCACAACAGATCGGAAAATGTGTTTCTAAGTAGCACACGATACGCCTCAGTTACACGGTTTTTTTTGTATAAGAACAACTTTATAAGAACAACGAGGCTCAAATTTGCCAAAAATTTAAGAACAATTTAAGAACAAGCTCAGGCTGAGGCTTGATAAGTAGGAATTTGACTAAAACTTAGCGATACAGCATAAAAATATTCACTGTAAAGACTGCTCAACAAACAATGAGGCTCAGCAAAATTTACTGGCTCTTATAAAAAAAGCGTGTAGCTCAAAATCAGAGCCCTTACATTTTAACTTCCGGTCACCGTTTGCCGAGTGTCGTAACATAATTAATTTTTAAAAACACATACGCAACGCCATCGGATTAATAGCTGAAACGATGAAACTGGGCGTTTTCTGGGAAGAGTTCACATTTTTCACGGCCCACATTTCACAGTCCCTAACTAGCTTTTAAAAGAGGTGAATTCATAGGAGATACAGGGAATTTTACCGGTAATGCATATATGATGTAATTTTTTGAAACTTCCAAACTTATCACATCGTCATATCTTTTTATTCACTTCCGTTTTAGCACAAGTATAATCACTAATAACTAGTCAGCGGTTTCCTTTATCCCCAGTCTTTTTCGGTTACACGTTTTGCTTGGGTACCTATCATTTTGAAGTAGTTCGAGGGAGAAATTCTTATGGTAGTTTGCTGAGTTTTAATTTCGTATCAAGACAGTCTTGTTTTAGATTTTAATTCTTTGACAATGACAACCACTAAATATTTCCCAGTTCCACCGCCTCTTGAGGCCAAGAGAAATTTAATCACAGATGATTACAGCATAAGTCAGACGGTACTTGGTGTTGGAATAAATGGCAAGGTACTTGAATGCACCGATAAGAAGACGGGAGGAAAATACGCATTAAAGGTGAGCTGCCAAAACAGAAATGTATGGTTGTCGTATTAAGCTCTTTTTATTAGAGAGCAAACGTTTTTGTCCTTAAAAATACGGTATATTTCGTGCTCCGATTAACGTTCTCCCAGTCGACGCGCTATCGTGTGTAAACAGTCTTTTGACTTCTTGTGGCATTGTGCGAAGATATAGCATATACCCGGCTTCTAGCTATGACTCACTTTTGTTGCCTTTCCTAGGTGTAATTAAAACGTTAGTCTATTTTTGCTTAAAGAAATAATTAGACTCAATAGATAGCTCCCCATTTTAAGTAGCTTTTCGTATTTAGATTTTTGTGTTTGTGCCGGACGTGACTCAAAGTTATCAGTAACAGAAATCACTGACCGCAGCACTTACAGAATAATAAATTATTCTTTGCTGTTAGCCTTTTGTCATTGAACTGACTCTCAAGTTATGGTTTAGTTTATTGCATGACTGGTTACTATTATTTCCTAACTTTCCTTTTTAAGGGAAAGGTGCAGTTTTAAAGTAATGTTGAATTAAAATGCTATTGCTATATTTAACGCCTACTTCAGCGTAATTGATAATGTTACGCCATCATTTATTCATTTATTGAAACATGAGGTCACAGCATCTGTTATAAAATGGCAATTTTCATCTTCCAAAAAATTATTTTTGGATTACCCGATTTGTCTTTAATTTCCATATGGTTATGTACGACTTCAATCATATCATATGGTTATAGAAAGTTAGTGTACCGAAGCCGAAGGTTGGGAAAAATCAGACTCAAATTCCAATGTTTTTGTTTGAAGCAGAAATGGAATTATTATAGAATTTTAAAACTCATTTCTCACAATTTATCATGGTGTCAAATAAATTGAGAGTTACAGGCTTTATAAATCCAAAATCTTTTTCTAAATTGTTTGACATTTGTTTGTACATTATCTTTCTTAGATATATTTGTGACAGCAAAACACTGAAATGGGTAAATTGATCAAATTCTTCGGTTGCATATTATGTCATAGGCCTCAGAAATTAGAATCAAGATTCAATCTTGAATCCTATCCAATGTATTAATTGATATGTTTTAGAAAACTATGGTTTGAGTTATATTTCAATATTATTTTATGAAATTTTGATTTGCTCGACGTTTTTTCCCCGAGACTGGAAGGACGCTATGTCACAATTGTAACGCAGTCACGTTTTTTAAAAGTCATAGAAATCAATATATTTGCAACAAATTTATGAGTTTGGTTTATTATGTGCTAAGAAGTGTCGTTTACATAGAAAAATATAATGAGATTTTTTAACCTTATGTTTGAATTTACTCTTTGAAATTATGTCGGCCATGTTGGTGGTCAGGCAGAGGTCCATCAACATGGCGCCGCCATACATTTACATTAAATATTCGGAAATTTTGTGCGCCAATAACTCCCTAAAGAAATGCTCTTTTGCTCCAAAAATTCTCCCTGAGCTAACGTTTTAATAGATCTACAAGCCCGCAAGCTATTTATCTTATTTGGCAAAGGAATCAATGTTTCGAAATTTCAAAACATCAACGTACCACGTGGTTGTAACCGAAGATTATCCTTCTTACCTTGGCAGCTCGAGCCTCTGAATCCAATGGGACACTCACAGTCGAAACCTCCAAAATAGTGACCGATACACCGACCTCCGTTTTGACAGGGGTTGGGTTCGCACTCATCTACATCTGAGGAGAAGAAATTCATACCAGTCACTAGTGGACTCTTTTCTATAGTAGGATTCCTTGTTTAAATACACATTTCGGCGAGGAAGGGAACAACAACAAAAATGAACAACAAAAGGAAAAAAAGACGTTATATCGTTCCAACTTTGTTGTTGTTCCCTTCCTCTCCGAAATGTGTATTTATTTGTATGAGTTCTTGTATAATGGCTCTGAGGCACAACAACATACTCCTATGAAGAACGATTGGGTCCCAGGGATCATCCACGTTTGATAACTCTATAGCCCGTAATTTGCTATGTTGCCAGCATGGAGATGCGGGTTCGAGTCCCGGTCGGGGCATTAAACCAATTTTTTCGGATGAGTGTGTCGGAAGGGAAAAAAGAAGTTATATCTATTTTTCCAACTTTGATTCCTTGTTTGTTTTATAAAGTTTTACGATACTAACCATTACACGTGTCTCCTTTGTAACCGATAGAACAGCGACACAAGAAGCCATCAGCAGTTCCAATACACTTGCCACCATTATGACAGGGGTTTGGGGTGCACGGCGCTTGTTCTGTTTGTAGGAAGAAAGAAAGTGTGGAGTTCAAGATCTATCACCGCCTGCATACTTTCAAAACAGTTATAAACAATATACTAGTAAAACAAAGACTGCGACGGCATTTTATTATTATTAATAACAATAATAATAATTATTATGATTTGTACCGCGGTTATATGCAATGACGTTATGATACGACCTTCGCGGTTACGAACGCAATTCAAGCAACAATAATAATAGTAGTAATAATAGTAATTGTTATAATGATAACAACAATAACAATGATATAAAAACTACGGATAAAAAACGACGTTTCGTTATCATCACGACAACACCGTCAGGTAAAATGGCGGAAAAGATCAAAGCAGCTAGAAAAAATGCAAATGTGCATGCTAGATACTATGGAGTACTGAACTGTAGAGATACAGTGGATTTATTTATTCATTTTGTGTTACTTATCTCTATTTGCTTTATTGTATTTCCCCGCGAGTTGGCTTTTGTATCTGCATTGTCACCTAATTCTACGGCTTAGTCATTACCTACACTTCAATGCGTTTTTCTCTTAGCTATTGTATATCTACAGTTCAGTACTCCATTGTATTTAGCTTGCATATTTGCATATATTCTAGTTGCTTTAATTAATCTTTTCCGCCAGTTTACCTGAGGATGTCGTCGTGATGATGACGAAACATCGTTTTTTATCGTTAGTTTTTATATTGAA
>JAOCPT020570233.1:0-18736 GCA_026546935.2 Palythoa grandiflora | reverse complement strand
CTATCACCTGATAGATGGCGAGTACGGTAGCCAATCAGATTACAGCATTTGCGATATATATAGTGACTAGATTTCTACTAACAATATTTATATGCATTTACAGGTAAAAGCAATACATTTACACCCTGAACCATTTGGAGTCGACAATGGCCTCTTGACTCCAACCCTGAAGACTAAGAGGCCAGCCCTCCAGAAATTATTTGATGCCAAACTTACCGAGATGTACGAGGAAGTTGAAAACAAATCAGCTTAACTTTTACAGCACAGTCTACATGAGCCATTTGTTTATATCGTTTGTAAAAGAGAGAACATGGAACACTCAGACATTCGAATTTTGAAATAGCACTTTTACATAAATTTCAGAAGTTTAAATTAGTACTTTGGGGTTTGGGACAATTCAATCACAAAGTGGTGTTTTATTGAATTTGCATTCGAAAAAAACACTGCTAAATATATTCAAATGCAGTATCATTACTTGTTATTCTACATCCACGAAATTCCACTAAATTTCGAACATATCTAAAGGTAAAAACAAGCTGACTCTTGGATGCAATTTGTGTATATTAAGGTATGCATTTTGTAGAAATCAATAAGGTATGCATTTTGTAGAAATCATCAAACATCAGTAAATCATTTTTGGAATAACTCCGTTATGAATTCCACAGAATTTTTCATTCTTGTAGAATTCAAACACATTTTGCACTGCTAGCTATAATCTAACATTTAGCACGAAATTTGAATTTCATTATTACCTTTAGGTTTGTGTAAACGAGTCGTATTAAAGCCACTGATTTCCAAGTTTTTTTTATTTTTGTTTGTTCACAAACACAAGTAATTTACGCAGTAAAAAATTTCTCTTAAAGAATTTTCAACTTAGCACTGCGTTTTCAATAGGTTTGGTAACCATAAAAAGATTCTAGAATCATTGTAATCAAAGTTAACTCATTTTACTTTCTACACAACATACACCAAGATGTTTTTTTATTTTTATACTGTTGTTGTAAGTGCTATAGATAGTTTTCGTGTTGTCTCATGTTTGCACATAATTATATCATAGGTTGTGTTTACATGACACTGGATCGAGTTTCGTTCCGGATCGAATTGGATTTCATTCTACGTTTACATGGTAGAATCGAAAATGCCAAACTTGCATTGTTTCAGGTCAGCACACACTGGTCGCTATCTTGGATTTGTACCTCAGGGTGTGCATGCGCTAGACAACGCCCCGCTGACCAAACAATCGAAGGCTCCGGGGATGAAACTGGTTCTTGTTCCGGAATGAACTTCGATCTCCGTTTACATGATTCCGGAATAGAATCTCGCACTGGAATGAAAATTTCGATCCGAAACGAAAACCCAGTACGGACTCGATCCGGAACGGAGTCATGTAAACACCTTGCACTCACATGCAGAGCTTCAAGAGGGGAAATTAAATGAAGAAATCGGAGCGAGTTCATTCCGGATTGTAACTCGATCCGGTATCACCCATAGTTTGTCTTGTAACTACATTGACATGGACATATTGTAAGTTCGCCATACGCAAATAACATTTGCAAACTCTTTTTCCGAGAAAAGGTTAATAGCAAATTTAGCGGCTACAAAGTGCTTAGCAAACCTCATTAAACGCAATTTAAGAGCTAATCGGCTGTTGTTTTACTTGGGAGTGGGTTTTAGATGATATTACGCGAGTTTAGGGTGATAAAGCAAGGTTGTGTCAAAAACTAATCTCCGTCTGTTGTCACGTAACGCTTTGGTCGCTTTGTCAGTCTCCCGCAAACGGTTCTCCAATTATAAAACCTAAGTCTTGATTGGTTAAATGAAGGGAAAAAAATGTTGTTCGAAAGGAATAGTTGTTTGTGGGGAAAATCGTTGCGTGATGATAAATAAAATAAATAGCTGTGACGGAAACAAAACAGAAATGAGCAAGTACGAATCTGTGTGAACAGAAATCCAAATACACGATTTTCGATATATTTTTGCGCGCGGTACTGGTAACACGAAACCGAGGGTCAGAGCTCAAGGGGAAAACCGCGGGAAAATTGCACGCACGCGCGCGCCAAACTATCGGCTCCAACGTAAACATTTGCACGCGTGCCTGCAATTAATTTTCACGCGGTTTTCCCCTTGAGCTCTGACCCTCGGTGTCGAAAATCGGCTATTATAAATATATGGGAGCCGGGCTAAAACATTGTTCCAGACAATAAAATTGAGATTCAACTAAAAGCCGAAGCCGAACCAATACCTCTGTTCGGTTAGTAAACAGCTGACCAAGACAATTAAAACGGAAATAAAACAAGGACTGTGTAAAATGTAGTTCAAAAATTTGGAAATATGTCCATTTTTGACGTTTTATATGATGTCATAGGCTAACAGCACCAAGGTTTCATTCCACGTTTATGCAACTTGAAGTCAAGGCCGTATACCAGGGGAAAATGCCGGATAACTCTGGTGGTAATATTTTTTGTTTAACTTTCATCCTATAGGTAGGTTTTTTATGTAAGGTGTTTATGATAACAACATTTAAACACAACCATACAATACTTGCCTCATGCTTTATTTGACGAAAACTCTGTATCATAGCGACAAAGACCATCAAAATTTAGTTCAAGATAAATTTTCCATTTTAAGTAGGTCCTTACACGGACAGCTTATATCATCCAATCGGACTTCGCTACTTTAATATTTGTAAACGTGTGTTTGCGAAGAATTTACTATTTATTTAAAGATCTTGAAAGAGATTGACAGCACAATATTGTTCACTTGTTATTCGCAAACTTTTTATCTTTGCTTGGATAATAATGTCAGTGACATCGAAACGTCAGTTTATATCTCTAGTTTTCTTAATTAAATGTGTTTTTGTGTAAACAAATATTTAAAATAAAATTCCTTTACGATTTATTTCAGAACAACGACAGATTTCTACTTCTAAAATCTGGTTTCTATATACACTTCTTGTTTCTATAAAAACCTTTTTATAAGAATATCAGGATGAAAATCGGCCAAAATTTAAGAACATGCTAAGAACATACCCGAGGCTGAGGAATGGTCGAGAACATGGAGTCGACAAATAGTCGATAGCGCAACATTTTTGCAAAAAAAGTAAAATACATAGAACTTTTACAAGAACATTTTGCATCGTTGTTCGTATAAAGTTGTTCTTAGAAAAAAAAAGTGTAAAAACAAAATACGTTTGATTATATTAAGAACCTTTTAAGAACATTTGAGGCTAAAATTCCATTCAGCCTCGGCCAAAAATTACGACGTTCTTAAGCGCGGGCAACTGAACCACCGACAGTGCTGGGGAATGACCGGGACATATTGCCAGTGCATAGGCGGTGAATCCAAGACTGTGCTGGGAAAGTTAAGGCTGGTTTTCACACCCCTTAACTGTCTCATTACAGTCTGTGATCCACCGGTCAGGGCGCATCGACGACCTGTCCCACTCAGTTATTACCCAGCACTGTCGGCAGTTCGGTCACTGGCACTTAAGATTATATGGAAACCAGACTTTACTCGATCCATTAACTTAATATATATTGTGCAGTCTAGTTCACGTAAGGGATTTCCTTACCACAGGAGGATGCGTCTGAATATAGATTAAATTTGTTTATAAGGCGGGACATTCATTTTAAGGATAATTTTCCTCGCCCCTTACTACTCTGACCACAGGTGGACGCGTCTAAATATAGTTTAGGTCTGTCTATAAGATGGGACATTCACTTTAATTCTTATCATAAAAAATTCGAAAAATCTGGCAACGGCCCTGGTAGTTGAATGAATACTAAAACGGCGGGCGCAGCTCTGCCTTTCGCTGTTGTCGTTTGTATTCACATGATTGGTGGAGCCACCACAGGTAACTCGCTTCTCAGTGGGGTCTTGTGGGCGGCCCAACGTGCTGGTAAAGCATTTCTCTTGTTTCTCCCTGTTGATAGAGAAATTGCGCTTAAAATAACTACGGAAAGATAAACTGTGATGTGTATTCAGAGGAAACTGAACAAATCTTTGCCCCGAGCGTGAATTGAGCTCACGACTCACCAATTTCATGACTGGTGCTCAACCACTAAGCTTCTGAGGTACTACTGCGGACTTTTATAAGATGAACAAGGTGTTCGAATGGTGTCATATGTATATTCTGACTACAGAAACATCAAAGTTTCCAGGTCTAAAACAGAGGCTGATAGATATGATCACTGTTGCTATCATTTCAAAATTCGAATTCTTTGAAAAAAAATGCTCGAACGTTTCATAATTCTTTAACTTTAATAACAAATATCTGAAATTATGCAGAAACAGAACTCGGAAAAAACCCGAGCTCCTGATGGGAATCGAGCCCACGACCTTCCGTACACTAGTCGGATGCTTTACAACTGAGCTATGGGAACTCATATGGCGAGCAAGGTCACAATTGGGTTATGACAAACGGACTGTATCACTTTAACTTTAATGTATGAAAAATACGGTAGGTGAGGGTTAACATTAAGATGGCTTCAGTGAGATATCAAATAAAAATAACTTAAATAAATTGAACGAGTTGTAATTACCCAGACGCGACTTGGAAGATGAACCTGCATCGTCTTCACCTCCTGATTTGTCATCCCCAGGCTCCTGATCAACCGGTCCGTCAGATTTAGAACCAGAGCCAGAGCCAGAGCCTGAGCCCGAGCCTGAACCAGATCCCTGAGGCTCAGGATCTAAAAATATGCCATATATTTGTTAAGAACGCCACAACCAAAACTATAAAGGACGTTTTATTTCGAACTACGGACTTCTTACTTCTAATCGTATTCTTGCTACGTCAAATAACTTTGAACGGCCTGTCAATGAAAACCGCTAAAGCGAGAACACAATGTCCATCAACTTCAAATGACTTACTCATTGTAATTAATTTAGCAAATAAAGTGTTTATAACCTGAAAAACATAATGTACTAATATTGGTGCTGGAGCTTGTTTGACTATTTGCTCCCATTCAACAGATGATTTAGTATAGGGGTGGGGTGGGGGCTCATTTGAATCTGGGGGTGTATATATGTTTTTCAGGCTGGAGGATCTCAGTAAATCCTGTTTGTGAGGAGTCAGGTTGGCGCAGCTATCATCACCCGCGCCTCTCGTCTCTACGACTCGAAAGATACACGAAGATACACAAATGTATTTTAGTATACAAATGTTTACGGAATCTCGTTCCTATATACTTAAAAAACTATTTTAAAGTAAACAGTGATGTACACACTTATAACACTAGGCAGAGGAGAAATATTCACCCAAATAAAACAAATCTTGTTCTTGGGGGGCGAACTTTTAGGAATTCAGGACGTTTAGCTTTTAATTCACTACCAAGCAAAATCAAAGAGGCAAGTTCTCTAGCAATTTTTAAACGCCTTCTTAAAGGACATTTTATCTAAATTTTTTTTTCTTTTTTCCCTCCTGTAATTTTAGCGTTAAAGTTGTCTTGTCTTGTCTTGTCTTCTTCTAACCACAAGGTCCCGGGCTCAAACCCCGGCTCAGCTGAGTGTTGAACATTTGTGTGACCTTCTTTTCCGCCAAAGTTGACTCAGCTTTCCATCGTCCCGATTACGGTAAAATGAGTACCAGCTTCTGCTGGGGGGCTAACCTGCGATGGATTAGTGTCTCGTCGAGGGAAAGTCATGTGACTATTATCCACTTAACACTACAGAAACCGGAGATATAAGCACCGGCTCTGATGGGCCACTTAGGCTCGTAAATGGATTTAGCGTTATGGGCGTTTTCAGAAAGTTGAGTTTGAGTATGCACTTGGTTTGGTGTACAGCTAGTCCCCACCCCCTCCTCCCTTCATGTTTCAAAACTTTTTGCCGCCTCTGTCAACTGATATTTGTTGCTTCCTCTGATTATATCCAGGCTGTTACTCCAAATGGACCAACCTACCCTGCCTACTGGTCACAGGTTACTCTGTTATGATTGGTTGTTGCATTTTCCCGATGATCAGGTAATATAAATCCGTGTTGTCTAATATTCATCCCAAACGACTTCAGATAATCGATGGGATTACTTCTTTACATAGAACAATACCTTACGAGCTCAATGTTGTGTTTGGCAAGACCAGTTGTTGAAAAAAAAACGAAAGTGCAAAATAAACAATTTATTTTCAGAATCTTGAAACTGACTTGAGCTTAAACAGTTTGAAGATTTGATTGAAAATCACAACGGACTACGTTTACAGCCAGTCTTGATAAGACGTTTTAACCCTTTCAGTTGGGGTTTGAGTTGATTGAAATGGTTGTCCAATGAAACCAACAAAAAAGAAAACCCGTAGAATAATCCATTTAGATCTTTTTAGTTCGCGTGTAACTTTTCTACATGCCGAAGACTGCAGAGTTATGTTACATGTTAGCAAGAATATTGATAGTGTTTCAAGCGGTCCATTCTATCTTCAGCAAACCCCTTTGAACTTCTCTATTGCCACATGAAACATCTGTACTGCCTTTGACTAGGCTTTTAGCTGTGGATCTATTTCGGAGGTCGTGGTTTCGATCCCCATTAACGTTGGTGATTTTTCGTATGAATCTGTTGCTCGTTTTGAAAAAATGTTCATTAATGTGAATATTGATCTTTGTAATGGTAAGCATTTCCTCATAAATGCAGAGTTTAATTTTTTTTTATCACTGTACTTTTTGTAATATCGAATGTGGAGAAATGGGATCGTCTTTTTGATATCTGTTTGAGGTCGTTTAAAATATTTTTTAACACCAATATTAGCGACCACTTTTAAAACAGGCCCCAATCTCAGTTTTTATTATGTACTGTATTACAATTCACGTTTTTATCTTACAGTGTAAATCAGGACACGCGCCGTCGGAACCCTGCTTGCCTCTTTACCTGGATTATTCTCAGTTCGTTTATTTCTATCCACTGATCTTTGACAACATTGGTTAGTATTTTGTTCGTTTGATGTTCATAATGAAGTGATCGCTTATTTTGCTTGAAGTGTGAAATGATTGATGTTATTCTAACTTTTGAGCCAGTTGATGAACCCTATAAAGTGACCATTCATTCTGTTTGTCTTGAAGAGTAGAAATGATCGGTGTTATTCATTCCAACTTTGAGCCAGTTGATGAAACCCTATAAAGTGACCATTCATTTTGTTTGTCTTGAAGAGCAGAAATGATTGGTGTTATTCATTCTAAGTTTTAAACCAGTTGATGAAACCCATGAAATGACTATTCATTTTGTTTGTCTCGAATGATAGAAATAATTGGTGAATAAAAACATATTGAGAATTTCTGGTCGCTGTAGTCAGCAAACGATTATTCAAAACATTACAAAAAATTGTCAAAAAGCCACCAACAAAGAACTGGTAGACTGATTGATGACAAACTCTTCTCAGATATTAACTTTAAGTTTAAAATGTCTTTTTGACAGAGCATAGACAGGCACAGGCAATACACTTGACACCGTCACGTTTTCTTGATTATTTCTCTTCAGTAATTAGATATTTGAGGTACTCACGTCAAATGTTTGTGTTGCCCTCAGATTTTATTCAGGTGAAGCTGAGAGCCCTCTGTTTGTGCTATGAACCTTCAGATCAATCAGGTCAGTGGAGAACGTAAACTTAGTATTAGACGTACTCAAGATTTAGTACCGACCACCTTCAGTTTGCTTCAGACAAATTAGTGTCACAACTTAGAATGTACTGACATTTGCATTTTTTATTACCGTATAGAATGTTATATTCGTGGGAGCTTTAAAAGTCTTACCATTTTTGCAGGATCTTGGTCAATTCACAAAACAAAAGTTTGCGCGAAACAAATACCATAACAAAAATCTATTTTTCACATTTAACAGCAATTGCTTTGTTTCTATATTTATAAACACTCCCTTGAGAAGAAAAATGGTTCTGTAAATTTTGCTTGCTGTAGTGGCGAAAAGATATTCACACCGGCTGCTCCAACTATTGACATGAGAAGGCCTTTGAAAGAGTCTATGATAGTGGCTGTGTTTAATTTGTTCGTATAACAACAGCAGGAAAAAAGACTGCATAACCCTAGAAAGCATCTATTTGGTTTTAATCAATAATTTTTTTTATGAGGGAACATATTTTCACCAATATTGTTCCCTGTCCACTTACAGATGTAGCTTCACCAATCCTTGTGGGTGCACTGGCTTTGCTCCACAAACCGGTTCAACATGGAATAGGAGGGCGATATGTTGCTACCCTGTTTAGAGTTCTCTTTTGGTACTATCAGAGACACTGGGATACGGTCCTTGTCCAAGAGATTTACAAGTGGGTAATCGCCATCATCAACATCACTGTCATCATCATCAACTCTATCATCACCATCATCATCATCATTGCTATCATCATTGCTATCATCATTGCTATCATCATAATCATTATCATCATCACTATCATCATTATCACTATCATCATTATTATATCATCATAATCATAATCATCATCATTATCATTATCATCACCACTATTGTCATCATCATCATCATCATCACTATCCTTGTCATCATCATCATAATCATCATTATCAGCACTATCCTCATTATCCTATCATCGTCATCGTTATCACCACTATCCTTATCATCATTATCATTATCATCATCATCCTTTTTTAATAAGTATTCATAAAATTCTCGGTCATACGTTAGGAAGTATGAATTTATTAACATCGATCCCATAAGCCCCTGCTTTTGCTGCTGTGGTGAAAGGTGGTATAAAACATGGACGGGATTTGACACTATCATCACTTGTTGAACTTAAAGCTAGAAGTAGAGTTAAACTGTAGAGAATGATTTTTTTTTCTGTTAATGTTACTCTTCATTGCAACTTTAGACTTGTCTTGTCAGTCGTTATGGACCATCCAAAGTTTATGTCTCATGTGGTTGATTTCCTTGACGCTATAGCTTCTGTGACACCCGACAGGTGAGATAATGTTTTTATGTCTAATTAGGATTTCTTCAGAGTCCCCTATTACAATGAGCTTTGATTCATTCATTTTGTTTAGTTCTCGTGCCAGCGATTTTAAGATATTATATTGTATTTTCACCGGTTATTTTTGAAAACGAAGATTTTTTTCTCCGTTTTCAAAAAAATATGCGTCCACACGTAGCGTTTTCGAATCGTATTTGACCGTCCACACGTATCTGCCAAAACCAATCGAATACGCTCGGTTTCACCTACAAGAATGCGTGCACGTGAAATAGACTAAAACCTACATTTGACGTCATCGTATTTGAAAACCCCCGTTTTCCCCCGTCCATACAAATACGATAAATCTCCGTTTTCAAAAATCTCCACTCTGGTGAGCGTATTTGAAAACCTCCGTTTTCAGTGCCCGAAAACGCCGGCTACGTGTGGACGGTAGCCGTATTCGGAGAAAAAAATCTCCGTTTTCGAAAACATCCGGATACATGTGGACGGGGCCTAATAGACTGACACATGACACCTCTAAGGACGTATCCGGATATTTTTATATCCGTAACTTTTTCTTCTGGAACTTGGCCCCCGTCCTCACGAGCCCGATGAATCCGCCAAACGAATCCGATACTTTTTGAACCCGCTCTCCAGAGTGGAATTATTTGAATATGCAACGAATCCGATACCGTGTGGACACTCGAATCCTAATAGTTTGCATTTTTGATCCGATGTCGTAACAAATTAGCACTCAGTCTTTATCGCGTAAATTTTATATGAACGCTCGGCTAGTAATACTAGAATGAATCAGGACACGGCAAGGATACGGGTAGACGGGCGAATTCGATTTGAATACGCTACGTGTGGAAGGTGTGGACAATAACATTTTTGAACCCGCAAAGAAAAATTTGCGGATTCAAAATTATCCGGATACGTGTGGACGAAGCCTAATAAACAGTAACAAAAGATTATGAATATTATTAAGTTGGTAAGTCACAACTAAATGATAACACATAAATGACTATAACGTATGGATTGAACTACAATTTGTCCAATCCAAACTAAAAATATTTGCGTTGTGGCGGGACCTCCGCGTCGCCTGTTAGCGACCGGCGTGATTGAGCGGCATGTCGCGTCGTGCCTTGTATTTCCTCAAACATTTTATTTTCTGAGTTTAAGTTTTGTTTTTTCCACACATGGACAAAATGAGTTGTAGAAATTAAGACCTACCCCGGTGTCTTCAATTTGACGTCTGTGCGAGGCCCGTCATCACTGTTGAAAACAGCAAAGTTTTGTTAGTTTTATGCATGGATTTATTTTCGAGTGTTTGAATGGATGCCTCACAAACAAACGTGACAAAACGAGTTGGAAATCGGACGAATTTAAATACAAGAAAATCAATTGCATATCTTAAAGCAACTGTGCATTATCCTGTTTGCTGTACAATTTATAAACAACGACTTTTAGGGATTCCAACTGCTTTAGGAGGTAATCCTTTAGCAAGCGGCTTTTATTCTCTCACACCGATGATGCCTGATTGAAATAAAATAAGCACAATCACAAGTATAAGGAGATTGTATTCACACACGTGAAATGAGCACAAGAAGAAAATTAAAAACACGCTCGCGCAAAGTGGGTTGGTGATTCGTTGTTTTTGTGTTAATTCTTTGCTTATGCTTGTTTGACGGATGTTCACACTGGTGAAACTAACGAAATAAGCATAAGCACGAGCAAAAGAGAAAGGAAAATGTTTCTTTTCCTTGTGCGTCAGTGTTCGAATTCTTGTGCTTATTTCACGCATGTTCACACTTGGATTTTATACTATGCCGCTTTTGCTTCTTCCACAAGTGTGGTGAACCATCTTGAATGTCTTATCGATTTCCGTCCTCTTTTGGTGTTTACGTTTTTTTACACTAATTTAAACTCATCTAGTTTTGTCGTTGAAAATTACAAACCTGGCGTTCATTGTACTAAGTATTGTTTAAAACGTTATTTTATTTAGTTTATATTTAAGCAAATTATCCTTTCCCTATTATTTCTGATTTTACCGAAATGTGTGCTTTTTATACTCCTTTTTCTTTTTTTCGCACTTATCATTTTGCACTGTTTTTTTTTTTTTAATTTATTTTTCTGCTGGTTTAAACATGTTTAATAATTCAAAAAGAGTTTTGGCGGTCTGGATTGTATAGCCCTGTATGGTTATTCCGGGTCGCTAGCACCTTGCCGCATATTAATTTTCTATATTTTATTGTAAAAGTTAGCTCTAAAGGATGAAATAAATTATTGCTGTTGTTATTATTGTTATATTTATAGTCTAACAGAATTTTCAAGAATTTTAACCCTAGCAGGTTAGTGCAAAGCCACTGTCAACTGCATGCAAAGGCGGGAGTTGTCATAGCAATGCAAGAAGATCACATATTGGCTGAAAACTTATATTTACACGCGTAATTTTCTTTTTTGTATTTTTATGTAGCAACGATATTTCTCAGTGGCCGAAAACTTTATAATATACTGCGGTTTATATAATTAAGTATACAAATCATTTCAAACGTGATATATCTTCTACCCAGTCAAAGCACGATTCAGTTTATGAATTACGCTTTTTAACGTTGCCAATTGAACGAGTTAAATTCGATGTGATGAAAGCAATATCAAGTGGATGCAATAGCCACCACGTGGCTCGTCTTTGTTCGACCATTTTGAGGCTCGCGCGCAATGAAAACAGAATTAAAAATTATTCTTGCTATGACTTCTCCATACAGATATATATTTACCATAAATGTGTAAAAAATGGCTTCTTTTTTGACGCATATATATTGTCAGCTCAAATTTCTTCTTGTCAATCAAGGAAATAGCTAATTACACCAAACTCTTTGTTTTTTAGGCCTGGTTTATAGAATTGTGACTAGTGACTTGAGTTTATTTATTCAGATGCAGACATTTTATTTGACTGTACCGACTCAGTCGTGATCACACTGAACAACTGTCAAAACTTGCAATTTGCTGTCTATTAAAATTCATTCTTAGTGATTTTCGGTAGTTATTAAAACGAAAGCAAAAAAATAGAATAAACGAAACAAAGACGCTAATCATGTTAGTGTTAAAGTCAAAGACCAAAATGAAAAGAATTAAAAACAGAGTTTTTATCTGTAGTCGAACGAGTTTATAGATAATTTATCAATATCATGTTTTCTAAACATGCATAATGGTTTGCTTAAAAGCTCGAGTTTAAGAGTTTCTACTCCAGAAAAAAATCAACAAGCAGCTTACACAACTAAATTGAAGGCGTAATTTCATGGATATATTCTGAATGGAAAATGGATTTCTTTTATGAAGGAATCAGTTCATTACAATCTGAATTCTAAAAACAAAGAAAGTTGGAGTTTTGTCAACATTTGCAGCGTTTTCTTTGCCATAACCCACGTTTACGTCAATTTGGATAAACCAAAGCGGTTTGTTTTGTGAACGGAAAAATCTAAGTTTAATCAGTTTATCCTGTTTCACTGTGAAACAAATTCGCAACATGCATGTATTTACTCGTTTTACTTTTCATAAAAGCTTATGCGAGAAACCACTGATTAGTTCTTATTAAAAACTCTGTCATTTATCATAGAAGATATACTTTCCAAATGTCCTAATAAGTCGGATTACTACTGAGAAACATTTTGAAGTGCGACCGTTTGGTATTCTGAAAATTGTGGCAGCAAAGTTTTTATAAAGTCACCACATTGTCAATATTTGTTTCAAAACAGTATAGCCTTGGACAATTTTGAATACATTCCTAGGTGGATACGCATTCATTCGGTCTGGCAAAACAACGCGATAAAAATTATTGACGTTAATTCTCTTCTAAAACCAAAATAGTATCAGTTTGAACGGTTACAATTAAAAATAAACCCAAGTTTCACAAGCTGTACAATAAAATTAAAAGAACGTTTAGCATATTCGTCGTTTTAAGACTGTTTTTAAAAAAACAAACAAAAGCTTTCAAATTTACTAACCCGCTTTCGCGATTTCTCCGCATCCAGATAAGAGCCACGATTAATGCCACAATGAGAAAGCCAGCGAAGCTAATCATCACAATTCCAAACTCCGATAGCTGAGGTGCGACAGGTCTTAGACTTAATTTTTGCGTTGTTGAAGGAAATGAAGTGGAGGAGAAATTTGAAGGTGGCATTGTTGAAACAACCACTACACTGGAAGATTTTATAACTGGCAATATACTTGTGAACTGGCTTTCACTACCTATAGTCGACGAGACCAAATATCTGGAAGTTTGGTTTGTTATGCTGGCCGTTTTGTTGACAGATAGCGCTTGTAAAAGTCTCAAAGATGAGCTTGTAGTAGATAATGTCGTCACATTAGCCATAGATAAGCTACTAAACAGGTTTTCTGACAGGTTTTGAGAGGCTGTTGAGAAAGAAAGCGTAAAAAGTCATTGTTAGATCAGTTTACCATAATTCGTCGGTTGACATTTTGACTCCCTCACACCAATGGCAGCGATGTCATTCAAATGAGGGCTATCATTAATTTATTGTCAACAGATGAAAAATTAAATAGGTTAGACTTTATATAGCTGTTATTATTAACGTTTTTAATAAATACCAAGCGAGATCTTGAGTCGACCTACTTTTGAGAAAGATTCTTAGGCCCTGTTCATACGTCGCACAATCGTCGAATTTAATGTAGACGAATTTATTTCGAAGCTCTACATGCAATAAAATTCGACGATTCTGCGACGTATAAAATGAATTAAATTCGTCCGAAGTATTAAATTCGTCCAAGACGTTTTATCCGTCTTTCGAAGACGGATACAACGTCTTTACAGCATCTCGCTTCAGACGTCGCACAAATGACGCATTGAATTAAATGCATACATTATCTTGACACCAAATAAATTATAATAATGTCAAAAATTGAGCCGGAGACTATCGTGGCCTGGTTTCCTTTACTGTGCATGGGCGCAATTTCGCTTTGGCGCCATTTTTGTTGTTTTCCCGAGCGTAGTCTAAATAACATGGCTCTCTGGAGTAAAAAATTGCTTTTGATCTGCATTATCTGTAAAGGGCAAACAAAGCATCGCTGTAAAACCTCTGGAACGAGTGCGGTTTGCGTTTTGTTTGAGTGCTTGGTTGCTGAAAATAAGCTAGGAAGATACGATACGGTTGGATGGATGGACGGAAAACAAAATTTGATGTGAATTAAATTCGTCTAAATTTAACTCGACGTATGAACTGGGTTTTGTTCGAGTTTTGTGTCGACTAATTGACGAATTTAATGTGAATTAAATTCGTCTGAATTAAACTCGTCGTATGAACTAGGCCTTTAAGCTTCGGAACCGAATACCGTCTGATACTGTAATGCTCTTCAAAAGTTCGAGTTACATTTAGCCTTGCTGTTCATTAGGAACGCACACACGTAATTCGTATTAGAACCAATAAATTTTGGTCGACGTTCATCATTTTTAACTTTTAGCACAAATCGATTCTCAGTTGATCTTTTAAGAACTGTTCTTATTTCTCAGTACACTGCTTTTAAAAAGCGCGATGGCGTTGATCAAACTGGTGAATTTCCACGTCGCCGTTAGCGTGGTAGTCGCAGATGTTTAGTTTGTTCTTTCAATTTTATCACGACTCATAAAAACTCGATAGATTTATTTATTTAACCTTTTTTAAGAATGAGTCATAATTTGGTTGGTAGGACTACATGTAGTATTGAATTGAAAATAAAAAAACACTTAAGAGGGAACATTTGATTGGTCAAGATATGAAATTAACGAGAGAATGATTGTTCAAATCCCCATATCAAGTTCTAGTATAGATTCCACCGAAAGCGGTTACTGTGGCGATTCATGCGTGAGTCATTTGTCCCGCATTAACTGTTATCTCTGAAATGTGGGAAGAAATGAATAATGCAGTAATATAGCCAATCAAAACTAGCGATATATTTTACCGAGTGATTTCAAATAAAAGGGATATAAAGTTTAAAATGCTTTTTCAAGTAATTTTGTTGTGTCTTTCCTGGTGCGTAGAATCACAAAAACAAAATGACGAGAAGTTGTTGGATAGGATGGTGAAGAGTGAGGTACATCTTTCACAACATAAATACGAATATTCATAAAGCACACACATTCTAAAAAACCGTATATGACCGACTATAAAGTGTTCATCGCTCGTTTGGAATCCTCCGGAATATTTGCGCTTCATCAAGTTGACTTAATAAATGAATGATTATTGAATGAATAAGTGTCGATCAAACGAACGAACACCAACGAACAAACGAACGAACGAACGAACGAATGAATGAGTGAGTGACTGAGTGACTGAGTGAGTGAGTGAGTGAGTGACTGAGTGAGTGAGTGAGAAAGGAAATGCCAATGACTGGTCGGTTGATTGATCAATTGAATATCTGATTACCAGATTGATTGAATTTTGAGTAAATTTTACGTAACTCAGAGTCAGAGCTACTGTACCGTGCTCAACTGATAGTAAACCTAAACTCAATAGTAAAGCTAACCTTACCCAAAGCGATTACTGTCTGTCTGGTGCGTATTTGATCACGATTGACTTCAATGTGTATAACAGTGCTAATTTAAGTCTAACTGAAACATCAAATATACTAAATATAACTTATCTTCACTTATAGGCACTTAGTCTATTCACGTTACGTTACGTTACGATACGATACGATACGATACGATACGATACGATACAATACGATACGGTACTTACGTAAACACAGAGAGGCCACAATCTTCATAGCCGCCAGCGGAATTTCGCAGTCAGGAAAGAATGGTTTCAGAAGATACTCTGCAAATATGAGCGACAAGATGGCTCCAATGGCAGGCTTAATTACCAAAACGGATGACCAAGCGAAGAGAAATGCCATAACCGAGCCAAAGGCAGTCTTAATATAAGCATATTCTCCTCCGGATTTACGAAGCATAGTGCCTAACTCAGCATAGCAAAGAGCACCCCACAACGCCATAATTCCACAACCAAGCCATATTAAAAGGGAAGCACCAATTGAGTTACTGATCTTTAAGATTCCTGATGGCGACACAAATATTCCCGAACCTATAACTGTTCCCGCAATGAGAGCTACACCGTTCAACAATCCCAAATTCTTCTCCAAGTTGATTGTTTTGACTGCGTTGTCCTTGTCGAGGAGAGGTGCTCCATTTTCGAGGTTACCGTTCGACCCGCTACTTGAAATGGGGATGTTTAGGCCACTGCCGTCATCTGAAGAGTTTGCCGCCATGTCTTTGATGATGTACTCAGGAAATTTCTTACGGTTTTCACGATAGAGCTAGCCGAGGTTCTAAACAAAAAAAACCCAATTAGTTAACAGCCTCGCTGAAAACAAAGATTCTGCTGACGCAAAAGACCATATGCGTTACATAAGATCATGTGCATTTCATAAGCCCTCTACATATCAAGTTACCACCGTGCAAGCATAAAAAATATAATTCACATCTGTTTTGATCTTTAACGAAAAAAACTAAGAAGAAAGGAAAGAAAGGAAAGATGTGGTACTTGGAAAGGTTGAGCCGCAATGCAAATAATATAAATTTGGGCCTTTTTGGGGTCATAATTGCTTTGAGTTAACTATTTTGAGTTATGTCTAAACGCTTTTTTTATACGAACAAACTTTATATATAAGAAAACTCGGGTAAGATATGCCCAAAATTGAGAACAAGCTAAGAACAATCACCGGGCTTAAATTTTGATCAGACAAATTTAATAATTGCTGCTCACTTCGTTCGCAGCAAAACTAATCTCGATGGGCCTCCTGTGTCTGGAATAACCGAGCGGGTCTGGGCGCGTTTCCAGTGCACGTTTATATCGTGAATTGGAAAATTTTCAGTTGGAGAGATGGATATTTTTATTTAATCCTTGTTTACACAGATTGAGATACATGTATAAGTTCATAATAACATTTCTAATCGCCCTTTTCAGTGTTTTTTCTAACACATTGGAGCATGCACTTAGCATGATTTCAAAACAGATATATTAACTATTAGAGAGAATTCAACAAGCATTTTCATATTGGCGATTGTGTAACATGCTACATGGATACAAAGACTTGTTAGAATTAGCTGGGTCATCAGGCGCTAGAAGAGCGATATAAGCAATCTAGCTCGTCATAATTTTCGCGGACGCTGAATCGACAATTTCAAGATTTTACTACATACCACTGGATGAAACAATAATGACATACACGTATTTCTTTATAGTGCCCCAGTTTTTTAAATTGTTCCGGACAACTAATTCACTGTTGGGAAATATCAGGAAATAAGAACAATTTGAGTCTGAAATCGTCAAAAAGTTAAGAACAGTCCAGCGTCAGCCGAAAGTTACTGTATTGCTGCTGATGTATATATATATATATATATATATAATGAGAACGATAAGTCACGTAAGGAGTTGGCAATTTCAGTTCAAAAATTTTTTTTCCTTCACGAGAAACTACTGATATATAATCAAACTGCGTTCATACAGTGTACAAGTCAAATGAATGATCTGCGTGTTTTACACTTACACATTTAAGGAAATTATCAATGATAAAACCGGGAAGAAAATTATATCAGAAACAAAGCGGCGACGATAGCAGTGAAATATGATTCACTTCACGGTCAAATGGTCCAATGAAAAGCCCGATCGATATAAATAATTTCAACCAATCTTATTGCTTTAAAATATTATTACGTCACTAGTTTTTGCGACGCACGTTTCCCGCCTTTTTTCAAAGAATGAAACGCGGCTTCAAACCTGGCTTTAATTTTTCAAATTTCTCAACGTATTCAGGTTTTGGAAGATGACATTCAAATGTTTTACGTCGAAATAAGAGCAGAAGCACATCGAAAAAGGAGACCTTTGTTGAACATTTTTTTAAGTCTTAAATACGGCGGAAAAAGATCCAGAAGAATTCACCAAGGGTACGCGAGGAGATGGCCGCAGTAAGTATGTTGATATTTTCAATGATTCGTTTTCATATGTCACTGTGTTGCTTCATTTGCAAAGAATTTGTTTATTGTTGATACAATTTTTTATATGTATTCATTCGTTCTCATTGTAAATAGCGTATTTGAACATTTTCATGATAATTTGCGCTTTATAAATTCATATTTATTACTATCATTATTTACCTTAAATTGTGAAATAAACCGAAATAATAAAATGCTAATTGATATCGCTCTCATTCACTCATTTTGGTGTTATATTGGTCGACTTCGAAAAGCTTTTAAAAAAGCAAATCCTTTATATCACAAAAAATGTTCGCAATTTTTGAATTAAAATCGATTTCAATTTTAGCAGCAGTAGTATTGAATTTCAATTTTAATTTGGATATCAAGAATTTTTCGCTAAGTTGATTCAGCTGCATCGTGAAAAAAGAATACAAAAAAGCACGTCATAATATTTGTATATCCTTAGCTATTAGTTCAATATTTATGATTACGAATGACATTCGAATAAACTTAAGAAAGGACTAAACGTAATACTATACAAAAGTGCTCAATTGTCTTGAAATTGAGTTTTATAAGAACGAGGCCCAAATTTATCCAAAAATTAAGAGCACTGTTAGAACAACATGGGGATCTGGCTTCAAATATAAATGAATTTTTCTCATTCTCACAGTACATATTGCCCTAAAGAAGGCTTAAATCGTTTACAAATCACAGATTTTATATTTCATGAAGCACTTTAGAAAATAGCCGAAGGGAAATACGCGCGCTGATTGGTTAATAATCGTGTTTGAATAACTCGATAGAAACACAGGTTAATGACGTGTAACTCGCGTGGTGTAGAGAATCTACATTTTGATCACAAATAAAA
>JAOCPT020570190.1:0-10762 GCA_026546935.2 Palythoa grandiflora | reverse complement strand
CATTGTCCAATAGCCCGAGATAGCGAACCAATCAGAATGCGTATATCGCCAAGGTCACTGAGTTTGTATATACTAATCATGGATATCTGGTATCAGAGTTAAGAAAACTATCTTATATTAAATACAGTAAAACTTATATCCTTCATCTTGTTTCAATTTAGGGTGAGTTCCTTCGGGATGATCCGGGTCTGGATAAATATTCCAAGATCACTTGGATCATTACGCATCAAACGAATCCGCTCTGGGGAGGGATTTGTCCGTTCCTCTGATGCACCATGATCCGAATGGTCTTGGATCATTAATCCATATTGAAGGATCATCCCAAAGGTACGCACCCTTAGTTAACCCTGACTTACACGGGCTTTTTGAGGTTGGTCTATAACTTTAGAACATTAAATTGAACAAATATTGGCACCATATAAGTTGGTCACAAGACAAATTAATTGGTGTGGTTAAGTTGACACTTTACATCATAATGACGTCATCATTACGTCACAAATATTAAATCAGCTGTTGTACAAAACCCTTTAACCATTTAACCGATTTAAACCAAATTTGGCATAATTATTGGTGTTCACAGGACAAATAACTTGACTGTGTCTTTACTGTTATTTTACATTAAATGGCGCCATTACGACGTCAATATGACGTCATTAGAACGTATTTGAAAAAATAATTTTTACAGGAATCTACATTATATCTAGTAAAAAGGAAATGTTTGCATAATATGTTAAATAATAATATAGCATTTGTGCTCATTCCCGTCTTATAAATTGTGTCAGAAATGCCTATATTTATATTTTTTTAAAAGTTGCAAAATCAAAATGACGTTATCAATCGTGTCGTCATGATGACATCACTGACTTAAGCAGATACAAATTAATTAGATATGTATTTCAGGGTGATATCAAACGTATTACACGAATAAAAACTATAACAACGCCTAGAAACGTAAAACAATAAAATTTAAAAAAGCTGCTGTCAACCAATCTGTTACCATAGTAACGGAGACCATCCCAGTCAAATTTTGCTATAAATTTAAACTCTGATACATATTAGCAAAAGTCACAAAGTTTGACAACTATCGCTTTAATAGCGACAAAGTTATAATTAAAATCAGCGCGGGAACTTTGTGTCTCCCACCTGCCTCATGTAAGATATCTATATGGGTATCTTGTTGAAAGGAAGGTGGTCATACCTGTGTAGGAACTGTTATTTTGGTTGGTAGAGCTGTTGATCTCTCTGAATAGTTGCGAAAAATTGTTGACTTCTCTATTTTAAACGTAAGCGGTCTTGATGTGTCGTGGTGAGAGGAGCTGAGCGGTAATACCTGTGTAGGAACTGTTATTTTGTTTTTTGGAGCTGCTAATCTCACTGTATAGTTGCCAGTAGGCCTTGATGTCGGACGGAGTATCACAGGACCTGAGAACATAGATTGGGCGAATGTCGACGTCAATTTCATGTCAAAGTACTGATATACATATATCGGCGGGGGTGGGGAAGGGAGAGGCTCGTGAATTCGCTCCCCATTGGTCAGTGATTTTGCTAATTCATAGTCATCAAGAAAGACGGCAAGGACAATCATGAAAAAAAGTTTAAAACGTGTTGGATGCAACAGTATCGAAAGGAAGGGAAAAAGGGCCGAAATATCTTCGGGTTACTTCAAGAATCACAGAGGGAGACGAAATCTCCTAGTGATTTTGTCCCCGGGGAGACATTCCTTGGGGGATTCTGGATGCTATGGACAGAATTCTTCCTAAAGCCGGATTCCAGATTCCAAATAAAAAAATAACAATATTGCCTTTACAAAACTTGGATCAGGACTGGATTCAGGATCCGGAAAATCTTACATGAGATAATATAGAACGATTTCGTCACATATTTACTTCGCTTCTCAGGAACACTTAATCTTTGATCTGTTTAGAAATTTCTTTGAGGCTCAACACTTTACATATAAATTCTGTTTTTTTTTTCTGGTTATCTTTATTTCTGTATTAAAAGTATGATCTGAGAATCGCTTCGGCCACCCTTTTGGGATCAGCACAATCTTTAGAAAGTTTAAATAATTTCGCTGACGTGGATTTTTTCATCAGCATATAAATATTTTCCTTTTTTAGAATTCTTGTTTTTCCAACATCTTTTGATCTTGCTCTTGAGCTCAGGTTTCGGCGTTCTTTTATGTTCGGCTATTGAGAGCCCCCTTAGAAAAAGTATGACCATGTAAAAATATGTTTGTTTAGAATACAATAGACTTATATCACGCTTGTTTGAGTAAGTTAAAAATTAATATTATTGTAATTTAAACGGCAGGTCGAAATTAGTAAGTACTGAAACTTTTTTTTTTATCTTAAAAACTGTGGTAGTAATGAAGATTTTAATAACACAATTTCGTACGAAATTTTAAAAGAAAACATATGAAAGTTTGCATGAAATCGAGGTTAGGAGGGCATCGATGCCCTCGATGTTTTTTAAAATCTTCATTACTACCACAGTTTTTAAGATGAAAAAAAAGAAATTTTCTGTACTTGCTAATTTCGACCTGCTCTTTTCATTTCTGCCGTTTAATTTGCAATAATATTAATTTTTAACTGACTCAAACAAGCGTGATAAAGGTCTATAGTGGCTTTTACAATGCCAGTTTGGTGTTAAAATATTGTAAACAATTCTATTATCTCAGTATCTGTCACTATTGTTATTAATTTTCCTATAAATGCAAACCATTATCTAGTTTATTAAAACACTGACGAAGGCAGAGGACGCTGTCGAAACATGTCTGGAAATTAAAGAGACTGAAAGTTGTCGTTTACACGCTTATACGAAGAATTTTATAAGAACGAGGCTAAAATTTGCCAAAATTTAAGAACAATTTAAGAACAAGCTCAGGCTGAGGCTTGATAACTTGAAAAGATTTTGTGGTAGAAAACGAAATAAAACTTAGCGATATATAAAACCCAAAAGGATTCACTTTGAAGACTGTTCAACAAACAAAGGTAGTTCGCCTCTAAATTCATCCCTACAATACATGTGTGGCGCAAGGCGTTTCATTTTCCAATACCTTGTTTTATTTTGTTTTTTCTTCAATAAAAATTGCTCACAGAAATAAGAACAAATTAAAAACAAATTAAGGATGAAATTGCCAAAAAATTAAGAACAATGAGCCTCGGCAAAATTTACTGATTCTTATAAAAAAGCGTGTATGTGTTGAAAATATTAACAAGTCTGCTACTCAATCGTCTACTTACAATCAATGGAACCGGAACCGCTCCATTTGACAACGAAACAGTCTTCTACACGACATCTTACTTTAATCTTCATTAAATAACCACTGGCGTTCTGCGGAGAAACAAAATCTCAATTACACCTCTGGGGCTAGTTGTTCAAAGCTGATTTGGTCTAACCCAGGGTTAAAATGTTAAGTGACCCATACTTTTTGTTTCCAATCTTGTAGAGACTAATTTTTATTGCAATTCTTGGACTTAAACTTTGGGGTTTTTTTTTTTAGAAAATCTGAAAATAAAGGTACTTTAGATGCAGGGTAAATATTTCGTGTTTTTTTCTGTAGCACTCGGATTTTTTTTTTTAAAGGAAAAAGCAAAATAAAACCAGACTGGAAAAAAATGGTTTAACACTTTCTGCCCCGAGCAATTTATCAACATCTAACTTCTCCCCACACAACTAAAACAAAATTGTAAAATTGGTGATATAAAAATTAGAAATTGATCATGTGAGATAAGCTGCGGAAGTTGAAAAGTCGAATTCTCCTTTTATAGAAAGTAAGGAGCTCGGTTGGGAGAATTTACCAACACGTCATTTGTCGTGCTTGAGATTTAAAAATTTAAAGCCAACAAACTTTTAAACAACCCAGCCTCAAAGAACATTTTAATCTTGCATAAAACAGTTTCTTTTAAAATTGGTAAGTTATTGCACCAATATTTTTTTATCAGAAGAAAATGGTTTATGGCTATCATAGATGTAAACTATTTGAATAAATTAGCTTGTGAAAAAAGAGTCCGTCACAACGAATGTGAACTTAAGAATTCATAAACAAAATTATTCTAAAATAATGTATTGTTCAGCCAGATAGATTATATGCTTTACAACATTTTTTTTTTCATCATTGTTATCTGGGATATTTTCAGATGGCTATTTTGTGGTGAAATAATTTACAATTTTCCCGATTTTTGTCAAGATTGGTTTGTACGAAAAACCAAATTTCATTGTTTAAAGCCAGTTGCTAAGAACTTGCGTCGTAACAATTACTTTTTCTAATTTTAAAAAGCAAAATTGTCTGCCTTCTCCAATCTCCCTCTCCATGCCTTCTTCAAACAATTTACTATGATGTCGCCAGTGTCACTCCTTGTTGAAATAATATTATGCTTAATTTTTCTGTCAAAATGATCATGTGGATTTTAAGTCAAATCCTCACTCTCTAAGCCTAAGTGGCCCATTGGAGCCAATGCTCATCTCCAATTTCTGTAGTGTTAACCAGACAAGGGTTGTGGACTCCCCATGGACAGGACAATAATCCGTCGCAGGTTAATATCCAGTAGAAGTTGGTACTCATTTTACCGACCTTGAAAGGATGGAAAGCTGAGTCAACTTTGGCGGAAAAGAAGGTCACATAAATGTTCAACACTCGGCGGAGCTAGAATTCAAACCCAGGACCTTGTGGTTCGAAAGGACCTGTGCCAACCACGCTGCTTTAACTGATTATAAGATTTAAGTAAATCCAACTGACGCATTTCATTTTTACATTTTTCCACGCGGTAAGAAGCACAACACTTCACCGCAAAGAAAAAAACAATTAGATGAAATCAAAAAGAGAGGAAAGATGGGGGAGGGAGGAGGTGGCTACAATTTTACTGTATGGATATTTTTACCTTACCTTAATTGCTTCTTTAAGGAGATTGCGAAAATAGGTTTTATTATAACTACTGAGAGGTCTTCTGGTGATGTAGACTCTTTTCCACGTACCGTTGCAAAGCATTTTTTCGCTACCAGTTAACTCACATTGGGAGATTCCGTTGCGAAAAACCTTGCTAAGAATACTGCCCCATGACGAGTACTTTTTGCAGGCTGTAAATTTAAAGAAAGAATTATGTTAATGCTTATAGTTAATTATCCCTCTAAATTTGTTTGGAAACTTTTCAAACTTATAACAAAGGTTTTGAGCAGTTATATAGGGGGGTTTAAAGTGCCTATCATCACTAGCCAAACTTTTTTTTTCTTAAAAGTAGACCTCAAATACAAGCAACAGCAAGCAACAAAATTGAATTTGAAGTTATTCCCAATTTTTACGACGCGATTGAAAATACAGTTTTCGAAGTAAAAAAGGAGCATTAAGGGGCACTGGCACTAACAAGTGTGTGACGTCAACCCAGTATCATGCGAAAACATCATCATAACATCTGGGAAGACAGAACATCCACCAGCTAAACATCTATCAGGCATAATTCTTACGACTTGTGAACGCGTTACCGAAAATGGCTATAGTATAGAGAGGAAGTTAGTTGCTAAATTTTGTGATACTGGATTGACGTCACAAGACAGTTAACGCCCAATCCGTCTACTGCTCCTTTTTTATCCAATATGGCGGAAAAATAATGTGCTTAAAATACGATTTTCGCCGACTGATCAAATGAAGACAGAAACCAAAGTACGTAAAATTTCTTCAAAAACATCTTAAACATACATATATTTTTGAAATTGTAATAAAACTGGCTAGGGGTGATAGGCACTTTAAAGCCACTTTTTGACGACTTTTAGCGTTATGTTTGATATCATCGTACCTACTTTGAAATTTTGTAAATCCTCAATTACATTCACAGATTGAATTCAAAGGAAAAATCTAGAATATTTTCAGATTTTTCGGATAAGATTTAGGTGTTAACTTTTAAGGGGTGGGGGGAGACTGGTAGTTTTAAATAGAAATTTGAGTTTTGGGATTTTAAGAGAAGCCACAAAATTAATTTTCAAGTTATTATTTGATAGAAAATCGCCAAACCGCATGCGCATGGTCAGGAGGGACGGTTTGGTACTTGTCATAAAAAATTTCCCTCTTCAAATTCCCTTCTCAAGTCTTTCAATATCCACCAAAACTTTAACCGTAATGCCCCCTTAACTAACCACTTTAACTAAAAATAAGAAAATGGCCCAGGGTTCGCACTCTCCGTGTTTTTGCCACGATACTCTATAATATTTCATGACCTTGGGCTGTTCATTACTTTGGCAAAATATATCAACTTTTAAGCAGAAATTTAACGCCACAAAGTTCTTAAAATCCATAAAATAGTAGTTTGATAAAACATTAAAATTGAAAAATCTAAGAGAGTAAAAATGTTAAAAAATGTGACGACGTTACGATGCTAGCTAACGCCATTATCAAGTCAAAAAAAGAGAAATGGTATATATATACTGAAAGATAACAATAGACTGTTCAATTAAAATATAGGCCAAAAGTGTAAATATTCCCGAGGGCCAATAGACCCAAGAAAAATATATCAGAGAACCCTTAAGCCGGTTTTACACGTTGAAACTTTTAGCTGAAACTTGTATGCAACAACGATGCAAAACAAGTTTCACATGCGTTTTACCGTGTAACATCACTTTGTGAAACTGGTCTCGCCCGTTGTTGCACACAAGTTTCAGCTAAAAGTTTCAACGTGTAACACCGGCTTTACTTACTTGGCATGCAAGCTAAGATAAAGGGAAAAACAGCTGTTACTTTAATATGATTTTGCAAATAAACTAGGCTTTTTTGTCATTTTTGTATTATTCTATCCCTGATTTTGTTGCAGTGAACTATTCGCTGTATAAAAAAATGTAATTTAAAACTAAATAGCACTATTACACAGACATGTAATGGCCTCCCTTCTCCCCTTACAGCCATCCTTTCCTCACCTTATGCAGACAGAATCCAAGTATAGATCATTGAATCACAGCACACTATGTTGAAGGTGCTAATTTCAACACTGGTTTACATCGGAATGTGCAAAGACATGAAGATCTACACGTTGTAGAGGGTTTAATGAGTACACGATTTTCGGGCCAATCAAAATTCCCTGACTTTTCCCTGATTTGAGGCATTTTCTCAAATTCCCTAACTATTCCCTGACGAGAAAAAAGTAAAATAATTTTCCCCGATTTCCCTGATGGGCTGGGAGCCCTGTCAATAACAAAGGCTTGAATATGTTTTTTCAAAAACCAGTGCTTGGTGTTCACGGGCTGCTTAACTTTAAGTCTAGATCAAGCCAAACTTTAAGCAGCAATTTTGTTTCCAATGAGAGATTTAAGGTTCTTATAAAATACTACGTAGATTTTCCAAATATAAAAATTATTGAGCTCAAAATACGACTTGAATCAGTGTCTGAAGGTTCGAAATAAGAACATGAGTTTAAAGTTTAACCCTGAAATGTATTTTATAAGAACAGTGTAAACCCTGAGCTAGTTCTAATCGCTTTTTGAACAACTGGGTCCAGTCCTGACAAATCTCTCACCTTCACTCGCCCATACTCTTTATACAGATAAAACTTGTTACAGTCTCTACTGTAAGACACGATGTATTCTTTGACCCACTGATGGGCATCATATCGCCCTTGAGTTGCTATCCCAGTGACTGCTGTAACTCGTCCAAGTTTGATCTGCAGCCACTGTTTGTTGTCCCTTTTACGCGCCACCCACGCGCCGTACTTGCCGTGACCCGAGGGCTGACTTAACCTGGCCCGCTCTGGACCATGGCGGTAGTCATACCAACTCGACGCAGAGAATGAGCCGTCTGGGATGCGTCCATCTTCTGAGCCTAGTGGTAACTTACAACGACCTAGATAAATGGTAAAATAACGATAAATTAGCACCCTTTAAGAGTAACTTTCGTTGAAACTGAAGGTGTTATCAACAATACTAATTCCTTATTCTTTGATATATTAGTTTTATTGCTATATAATAGGTGAATCTTTGTTTACATTATTTGCTTCATTAGCATACGTGCATTTCTTTCTAACTGAGATACAAATTAAAAAGTTCTGAATATTGAAAAAGCTTTGCAATAGAAACCTCTTTCGAAAGAAATGAGACTGATAAGTTAACTGCTGTTCTTGTGATGCATTTTTAAATATTGGAAATTTTACAAAGAATGTAAGAACTCATTAACGGTTTTGCCACCCAGCGTTTTTGCGTTTTTTAGGACACCGATATCATCTGTTAAACTGTATATACAAAACGAAACTTTGGTCGCTAACCTCACTTTCTTTGCCTTTCTCATGTTTTAATCTCGATTCCTTTCTATTTTGGTTCTTTTTCTACCTAAAGTTGTATGCAAATGAAGCAAAATGTAAACAATGGAGTCAGAAAAGATTCGCCTATAGGTTAATACAATCGTATATATGGAGGAGAGCAATATTACTCATTTTCGTTACATCGGATGTCTCTGTCGATGTTTCTGTTCCTGTTTATTTCTATCCTGCCTCTCTCTCTCTGTCTCTGACAATGTTCTGTTTTTGTCTCTGTCTCTCTCCCTGCATCTGTGTAGGTCCTTAGTCTGTCCCTGTTTGTGTCCTTGATCCTATTTTTACCAGCGTCAAAAAACCTTGTATTTTTCCAAATTAATGTCATTGAAAATATCAAATGTCAATTGTGTCCCTGTCCCTGTCGCAGTCCCCGTTTTTGCTCTTGTTCCTGTTCTCATCCCTGTTTCTAATTCTGTTTTGACTTTGATTTTGTTTCTGTTCCTGTCATTGTTTTTATTCCTGTCGCATTCCCTGTTCCTGTTCCTGTTCCTGTCCAATTCCTTGCTCCTGTTCCTTTTTGTGTCCTGGTTCCCGTCAGTAGTATAGTATGAGCCGAATTATCCCCCTTTTTAAGGGCAAGTGTGGAACAAGTGAAGAGAATGCATAAATTATCCTCGGATGAGCTCATACGTCCCAAGTAAATGATTGCTTTTGTATTTTAAACTCATGAATAAAATACTGAGCGGACTGTATGCGGATTGTAGCTTCTTGTACTTTCAACTATTAGACAAGGCTCATGAATAAAAATGAGGATTCCTTTGTTTTCAACGACTTGCACAAAACTTGCCCAATTATTCTTTAGTTGTTGCCAGAAGTCAGTACCTTGTTGTTATGTACATTTAATTGAACATGTAATGGACTGTTGTAAAAAATGGTACAATAAATTATATATATTATTCTTTTGTTTTGAGGGAGTGCACCATCACGCGTAATTTTTCTAGTTTTAATTCGAATCAAACACTATAAATCTAGTAGAGCCAGGCAGTGTTATCATTTTTTAGTTCGAAAACTACAGAAATTATAAACAGTTTTGAAGAAACACAAAGCAAGTCATAAAGTTTATGCAAATCCAAGCAAGAAGTAAAAACGACGTTGTAAAAAAACAATAAATACACGAATCCTCTATATAAAATATAAATGGTAACCATGTGAAAAAACACTCATAAATCTATCAATGGTAACGATGTGGAAATTTTGTCTAAAAAGAGGTTAAACAATCCATCCACAGCTTTTTAACATTTTAAAAAATTTGATTGACTGGGAAACAAGTAGGGTAAATACTTACTGAGGCGACAACCATAGAATTCAACTCTCATGGACATGTGGGAGCGGTAGCCGCGTGGGTGTATGCGCACGCATTGTCCGCGAATAGGGGGAATAAGTTCATTCCGTCTGACAGTGTTTCTGTCACGGTTGCCTGGAAAAGTCTGAGAGTTTCGGATTGATTAATTAAGAGTTGGAAAACTATATATCAAATGAGACTCCAGGTATTTAAAGTTTAAAAGTAAGGATATTGTAAGGAAAAAACAGTATATTTGAGACTTTTTAATAAATACCAAAAAGCCCTCATAATTTAAAACCATCAATAAAATAAAATTAGTAATATTTAGGAAATAGAATGTGCTTTTATTAACATGTGATCCCAAATGTTAACTCTCCTGACCTATGTCGCATAATTTTCACGTGATAGATTATTTGCGGAGTCGAAACTTGAAGAAGTTGGCACTCTCACCAAATTATTTTCAAAATGCTCTCTTCGAAACTTGAATCTTGGGAACAAAAAATTTTTTTGAACAAGACCTCAACTAGGAATCTGGAGAAATTTAAACTTTTCATGGCCTTAAGACAGTAATGAGAAATATATAATCATTCACAAAAGCTTTAAATTCAAATACTAAAACCCACTGAAAAAATAAGAACCTTAAAAGCAGATTACTACCGCTTTTATTGCTATGCGACATTTTGAATTTCTTTTCGGTTTGAGGTTTGAGCTAATGTCAACAAAAGCCTTGTTGTTTATAATCTGGAGTGTCCCAGCCAGATTATAGAGGCGTGGTGGTAAGATCTTTGCCTTCGAACCACAAGGTCCCGGGTTCAAACCCGGCTCAGCCGAGAGTTGAACATTTGTGTAACCTTTTCCGCAAAAGTTGACTCAGCTTTCCATCCTCCCGAGGTCGGTAATGGAATTATTTTAGTTTACCACGGGCAAGATTCGAGGACACGTAGTGTAGACTACATGAATTACATGGAACATCAGGACAATTCTAAGAAACATACATCAAGTATGCCAGGTGCATTCAAGATGGCGACTTGATAAGGATGAGTTTTCATCGAAATATATAGCAAGCCATCAATTTAAACCATATAATACATTTTTAACAACTATTACATCAAAGTTTTAAAGAATATACACAGATTTTAATTTTTGTAATCCTTAGTGCGTGTAAAGAGTGAAAGACGGCAAGGAAATGTCTGTA
>JAOCPT020570159.1:0-10764 GCA_026546935.2 Palythoa grandiflora | reverse complement strand
ACAGGCAGTGCCCTGAAGCAATGATATACGTAGAGGACACTGATCCTGTGTTTAGTGATATGTAGAATAATTAAAGGAAATAAATGTGACTCTATGACCCAACGTCCTGTTACAGGCAGTGCCCTGAAGCAATGATATACGTAGAGGACACTGATCCTGTTTTTATGATAGTAGAATAATTAAATTGAGCGTTAGTTTCTTAATTATACACTGTGTATGAAAGTTTAATTTGTAGTGCGCCCAAGATTTTTAGTTGTGCGCCTAAAACTTAAGCTCTGCGCCTAAAAATCGAAAACTAGTCGCACAAATGCGCCTGGAAAAAAAGCCGAACTTTGAGCCCTGCTACATCTACATCTACTTTATTTAATATTTCACAACACCTTGCAGTATAGCGTGAAAGATCAAAGATCAATAAATAAATAAAATTATAAGAATATATATGTATTATAATTATTATAATTAATGGCGTTGTGCTGGAAATAAACTAGCATTTTTGGCTCTTAGGTAATGCTAATGGCGTTGTGCCTTTGCCATACTCACGTTGATAGGAGCCTGCTGTGGTGTTATAAAAAGATTTAATTTGAAACAGAGCGGCCACAAGTTATTGTTAAATTACTATCAGGACTCCCTTCGCTAGCTGTAATTATATTAAGTTCCTTCATTCTTAGAGGCCGATTCAACTCTAACATTCATTAATTTTTCTGCCTTAGAGGTAGGCACGAAACTGAAAAGAATAGACGTAATGGCGAATGCAAACGTAAACGCGAACAATTTTGTCTTGACAAGAAAAAATAGCTAGTGTAGATATTGGAGAGAAATTGACAAGGAAAAATTTTCAAGTCTAAAATTTGCTCGTGAAGACGGACAACAAGGAAAATATGGCATGGAATAGTAATGAGATCAGTATTAGTGCACAGGCAAAACATGTCAAGGTAAACTTGTTCATGTGCAACGACGAAGTTTTCCTTGACAAGTTTTTTTTGACAAGGAAAACTTGCTCGTGTAAACATTAGAGTAATAATAGTTGTCAAGAAAACTTGTCAAGGAAAACTTGGGGCTTAATTGGCCTTTTCACAGTTTTCGCTGCCATCTTGGCTAGTAGGCAAAGTGGCACAAAATAAGAGAGTTTGTATGGGAATTCGGATTCCTTATGAATGAACTGAAAACTTTAATGTTACGAGAGAGGAACTGAATGCCAAAATTTTAGGCATGAAGCCACATTCGAAAGCGTGATCAGTCATTCTAGTTACAATTTGAATTTTTCCATACATTTGTTTTCATTTTCATTCTGCCGGTGAAACACAACTGACAGCAGAAAATTGTATGGAAAAATTCAAATTGTGATTAGAGAATAGATGCTTTGGAATGCACCTACAAGTGTAAAATTTTAGCATTCAGTCCTCTCTTGCAACAATTTAATAAAGTTATCGATTCATAACTTTTTTGAAACTACACCAAGTTTACTTACCAACTTGAGTCACTTTGCCTACTCTGTAAATTACAGTATATTATTACTTGGCCGGGAGGGAGATCAGCTTTTATCTCTATTTCTGGCATGCCATGACATAATGCACATCAGCCCTCTGCACTACCAAAACTAAAAACACCTACAGTTGAAACCATAGCCCACAGCAACAAACAAGTATCCTGGCAAATGTTGACTATCTTGCCAGAAATAGAACCTACTAGACATAATGCTGCACTAAACTATGATATACTGTTCTGGTTGAGTTAGGTCTAACAACTACATGTAGATAAACTGTTTAGTGACTGTGTAGTTGAACACTTCAGAAATGACAACAAAATGTTTCAACTAGGGCAAGTGTAAGAAATAGGAGTGACATTCACATTAAGTTAGTTAGTACCAAGGAAACATTAATATTTTGTCTTTTTTGTTAATTCAGTTTGTCCATTTTCGCACTGAGGAAGGCAAAGGTTTGCCGAAACATGTTTGCTTCGTTAAAAATCGTTGTGTTTTTCTTAAAAATATTTTGTCTTTTGTTGAGATTGATAGAAACAAAACAAGGGTGTACAACTCACACTTTAACATTTCCGTTTTTCAAATGAAGGTTGAAGGTTTTTTGAGGATTTACTGTATTCAGTTCTATTTTTGCCGCTCCAAGAGTCGTCACTGATAGCGTTTTTGTTCTTAAAATAGCAAACTGGAAATGCACTAATATTTTCTGTTGGATCAAAGGCGAAATGTGAGTTGTTCACCCTTACTTCCTTTCTATCAATATCATACATTAATAATTTTCTATTATCACATGCAACACTAGTTATGTCAGGTGGTAATTGAATATGTGTTGAGCAATTTTGGTCTGAAATCATACTTGTGACTCACGCTATGTGCTAAATGCTTTGCATAACTTTCAAAAGTTACTTCATTGTGTTGCATCAAACGTAGAGCTTGTACAAATTGTGAAATGGCGCAATAGCTCCTTTCTTTTGGCACAATAGCTCTTTTCACTTGGCTCCATTCACTTGGCACATTAGCTCCTTTCACTTATCTAATAACTATTTTTTTACAATGTTCAATAGGTGTCTGAGTCCATTGTGGTGTGCAGTTTTAGTGATCTCTTTCCCAAAGCTGAAGATCTACTGGTAGGTAAACCTCAAGTGCAAAGAGACCTGACAAAGAGTCACCTTGCAGCATCTGAATGCTTTCGGAAAGCATTTGAAATACTCACAGATGACAACCTAAGTTACATAACTGATGCGAATAGAATTAAAACTGGTGAAAAAGAGAAAGTTTTGAATGTCAAGATAGCAAGACACATCCTTGCTCCTCTCCTTGGTGATAATGGTTATTGTGTCTTAAACAATAAACATGCAGAACATATCAAGAAAGAGAATTTCAATCAATTGAAAATTCCTGGGGATATGGATTGGAAAGGTCTTTATGTTGGTAAGTATATCTTGTGTATCATATTATAAATCTGATGGAGTCCTTTAAATATCTTTTACTGTTCAAGTGAAGCATTTATAAGCTTACAAGGAGTAATATAATTTGCCTACTTTGTATAAATGTAACACACCCAGACCCAGTTGTAGAAAGAGCACTTGCAATTGGATTAAACTTATCCATAACTTATCCATATCCAGTGAATAAAATTGGCCTGTTCTTAATTTTGATTGGACAATGCACCAATTTTATCCACTGGATCTAGGGATTTATGCCCTGGATAAAGTTATCCACTCTTTGAACACTGGAGTATCCCTTTCAAGAAGGGTAGTCAAAATCACTTCTAGTTAGTGGGATTTTGGAGTTATCAAGGGTTCCAGTTATCGAAGTTAAATTTACAATAAATAAATTCAGAAAATCCATGGGAAATCACTTTAAATTTAATTTAAGTTACAGAAGGATCAAGTTAGTGGGGTGTAACTTTATAATAAAATTATTATTGTATACAATCAGGTATATGCATGTAGGTTTAAATAATTGGTATTAACATGTATCTATAATGGCTCTCAAAATCTGTTTCAAAGCATTTCTGGTTACACTGTGATACATGCGGTCTCATTTCTCAAATACAATTTTTTCATTTCGCAAAATACAAATTTGCAAAATGAAGCTATAAAACTGTCGGCAATTTCAAATTGATGAAGGAAACGGTCTCAAACACTCTTCCAAAGCATGCCCATTTATACTGTGGTACCTACGGTATCGTATCTCTAGTTTGGAAGAGTGTTTGAGACCGTAATAAGCTAGCAGATTTGAATATTATGACATGCATAGTATATTGTGGTATGGTACATGCTAGAATCCTTCATGTAAACAAAGAGTAATAAGACAGTGCAAAAAGAAGCTTGTTGGTGGAGTGAATAACTGAAACTGTGATTTAAATAGACAACATTGAATATTTGCCTCCCTTACTGAATGTGCCCCACCCTACCATCCCCTTCTCTCAACTGTCCTACTACAAAGAGGAATTTCTTTTACTGTTAAAATATCAACAATGATGTCAAACTTTGATTCTTAAGGTAATGCAGAAGCATTATATGGGGAGCTCGACATGGTTGCTGTCCCAGCATGTAAGTGACATTTATGTATTAAGTGACTATGAACTACATACATGTACTTGAGTTTATAGTAGTAAAATTAAGCAAAACAAAAATGTTAAGTCTACAGAGTATAAGGGAAAAATCAACTGACAATCCCTGTTTGCATATATAAATTATATAATAAGCACCTCAAAGTCTGTGCTTCTTTCATACCTAAGAACGATTAAAATATTTATTTCTGAAATTCATGTTTTTCTAAAATTCCAAGTCTGCAGAATATGGCAAAGTTACTTCTATTAGGCACTTGAGAGTAGGGAAAGGGGACAGGTTAATGGCCCAGAACAGTTTTCAACCATCCCAAGAAGAAATGAGTCAGCTACTGTAGCACACAAAATATTTTTTTGGTATCTTCTATTCTGAATGGAATTAGTTGAGGCAGTACAAAAGTATAAGCCTGTGGCTTCTTTTTGTTACTGCCTCACCATTTCAGATACATACCTTACCGTATTTATTCGAATTAGTGCCCAGGGTGCTAATTAATATTTTTGCCTTTTTGGGTGGGAGCTAATTTGAGATGGGCACTAAATCGAGGCTGGGTGCTAATTAACTTCTCATGATTTTCAGAAACTAGCAACTTTATTTTGCATGAACATAACAGTGAAAAAAGCTTAAGGATTTTGCAGAGCTGTCACCTCAAAGTTCGAGCAGGAGATTTTATGGCAAAAACAACTTTGTGCCCACATAGAAAAGGCAGTTGAAAGATTGAGGAGGATCCCAGCATTTTAATAGGCTGTTGGAATATGATATTATCCATTGTAAGCCATTGACGAAACAAAAAAATCAACAAATCTCTTTCCGCTACAAGTGTCAAATTTCTTTCCTTTTTCTTTTTATTAGCATTTTTTGGGGGAGGGGGTGGGCGCTTATTTGAGGCTGGGTACTAATTAACTTTTTTCACTTTTTGGGTGGGCGCTAATTCGAGGTTGGGTACTAATTTGAATAAATAGGGTATCTGTATATAAAGGAACTTACACCACCTGGCCTACTGTTGAGCCGATGGCATCTGTTTATATCAAGAAATCTAGAAATATTATTTTTACTCAATATTTATTTTTGTCACTTATTTATTATTGTCAACAATATAATTCTGTAAGTTAATCTGTATCTGTAATGGTATTTTTTATGATGATGATGATGATGATGATGAATTAAATACTCGATTGATGGAGCAAAGGGGTGTATGCCAGAGACGTCCTTATTGGTGATCATAACATGAATATATTTTTGCTTTTTCAATTCTTCTCAATTTTAATGGGAAACAAGTTGCTGAACAATTGTAACAAAAACAAACACCTACAATAGGCCAAACACCTAAAATTGCACAGAAAATGAGAACATATATATGTAGTATCTGCCATTCTCCCTTCTTCCTTTCCACTCCCACCAGAACAAACAGCTCAACAATACCCCGGCTGTTGAGCTATTTAAAATAGCTAAAATTATTTGTTTAATCAAATCAAATCAATGAAGAAGAAAAACAAAGCAATGTTTTTGAACATCCAACATGCAACCTGCACTTTGTTACAGAAGGGGGGGGGGGGGGAGTAATACCCTCCATCTAGATTTGATAGAGTTAAGGAGCTTTTACTGTTATGGGATGGTTTTAAAACGTTCTGTTTTTATTTTTTTGTTTCCGTTGTGAGCAGTTGGGGAGGAGTCAAGTTCATCTGTTGTGACTTTTGGCAAAGGTAAGATTACTGCGTTGTCTGTGTGAATTCAGGCTTTCGTATTGTTTTTAATATAATATGTACATGTAGCTAAACTAACATGTCTTGTATTAATTGCCATTTGGGAATTGAATAGGACATTACATTGTACTAGTTCTAAGTTGTTGTGTTTTGTCAGTACTCCCCTTTGAAATTCAGACAGCCAAGCTTTGCGCATTTGGTGTGAAAGCCCCGCATTTTACTTTTACTTTATGTGCAAACTTTCCATAAACTTTTTAAAGTTCAAGCATTTTTGTTTCAGTTGCTCACCATGCATTTCTTTAAAATTGCAGCAGTTACAACTCAGACTCACATATTTTAATTCATGTTCAAAAGATTGCAAATGTATTGATAATACAATAGATAATTTAATCTTTTATTAACTACAGGTGACTCAAGTTCTGAAGCTATGGGGGATGATGATGAAACTAATACAGAAGAGGAGGGATCAAGTAAGAAATAATTTTCAAAAAGTAGTTATTTTTAGTTAGATTCATTTGGTTCTTGCCAAGGCAAATGGCAATGCTGGTAAAACATGCATGTATTCCGGGGAGGGGCCAAAAGGGAAGCACCCTCCCCCCCTTTTATTCTGGAGATTTTTACAAAAGATATAGGAGAAAAATACTGAAATGAATGTTCAAATATGCTGCCCAGAACTGGGTCCCCCCCCCCCCCTCCCCCAAATTTTGTCTTGTTAAAGGTCATACTCAAAATGATGCAGAGCTAAAAGAAGATCAAATACTTTCAAGGAAGTGAATTTTTAACTGAAATACAAGTCTGAGTCAGTATAAATTACTTAATATCTGGATCCTTCAAACTATGACTGTACTAACTGTGCTACATCTGCATGCAGATCGTAAATTAATTGGAAAGTAAAACTCTTTTATGTAAGAATGCATCCTTGCTTTTTTACGAAGCTTACACAGTATCGCTTCTGGTAAACCTACCATTGGGATTCTAGCTTCAGAATCATGGTTCAGGATTTTAAAGAGATCTGGATGTGTTCTGGGACTGATTTTAATGGGTTAACACTTAACTCCCTAATAAACATACAGGGCAAAATAGTAGCATATATAGTTGTAGTAGTATAGGGTGGAAAAATCTTGAAAAGTCTAGGTCCTGGTTACTCGAAACCTGGTTAACTCTTAACCAGTGGTTAAATCGCTTAACCAATGGTTAAAATTTAACCAAGAGTTAGTTTCCGTTGTTTAAAAGCTGGTTAGTGCTATTTCTCTATCCATTGATTAACTTAACCAACCTAGTGATGTCGGTTAAGTCGCTAACTCCATATTAAAATAAAAAAATGGTGGCAGATTTACTTTTCAGTCAGAGCAAAAAAACAAAAGATTTTTTGAGAGACGAACTACTAGAAGTCTGCCAATGAGCAGTTATCCATGATAGTTACAGGTTCAGTGCAGAGTCCATACAACTCATAACAATCCTAGGCTACTAAAACACTATAAAAACCATTTTTACATAGGGCTCCTAAAATGTGTTAGCCTAGCTGTAAACCAGAAAAGAAAAAAAAACTAAAAATACAGTACTAGCTTTGAAAAACAACTCTGTTAATAACATTAACTGGAGTGGAAATTGGCTGCTTCTTGCAAAAAATACAATCTATAAAGGCTGCTATGAATAAAAGTTTATTCTCACTTTAGTTCAAACAAAAGAGCATAACAAAACAGTTCTAAGTAAACTCAACTGAATTATTCTGAAAAAAAAAACTGAAAATGTTTATATGGCTATCAAATCAAATACTAAAAATAACTTCTTATTTCTTTCTGGTAAATATTAGATGACTACATATAATAGTCACTAATTTATATATTTTTTTTATAAAATCTGAAGATTCTCCAGGCAATACATCTGCACTGGAAGGGAAGGTTGGAGGTTCAACTGTTGATGGTATCTCTCAAGGCATTGCAACATCCATATTATTTTCTTTTGTTTATCATAGTCGACACAAAGATTTAACTGCTATACCCACAATATTAACAACCTCTTATGGCTATGTCATTTTTATTTATGACAGTGTCAACGACATTATGTTGAAAGCTGGTTTTAGTTGGAAACAGAGACACCTCATATATTTGTGGGCAGTATTAAACTACCGCTTATTTTTAGACACAAGTAAGATAGAAATGAAATTCAAGTTTGGTTATCATAATTTAAACAAAAAGCGGTCTTTACAATTTTTGCCAGCTGATAAACTGGCATTCCGGAGCCAAAAAATTGTTGGATTGAGGTTGGAAGAGGAGTTTAAAGATAGCAGCCTCTACACAGCAAACTTAAATATACAGTGTAATGCCTGAAGAAAAAAAACTGCAAGTATAGCAGCCATCAGAAAGCAGAGTATTGAATTAAATGTATATATCTATAATAATGTTGATTAGTTTATAAACATATCTAACGTGTTAATAGGAAAAGGGTTTCTCTCACGTTTTGCACAAACTATCTGATTCAATGTTGTTGCATGAGCATACTTTTGAAATTGCCATGCCAACTGGCTTAATACAGCCCATATACAGTTCATACAAGCTTTTTGAAACCCGCACCCTTACGAAAATAGTGCCTATTTTATTACTATTTTAAACCTATTTTCCACCCTATTTTATTCCTATTTGTAAAACTATTTTAAACCTATTATTTTGAAACAAAAAGTAGTGAAAAAATAGTCTGGTCCAAAAGTTAAAAAAGGGCATAAAATAGCTTTAAAATAGAGATAAAATAGGAATAAAAATAGAATAAATAAATAGAAATTTTCATCTGAACGAATTTTTCTGTCGACAAGGAGTGTGGAAAAACGGTGCGGTTATGGGTAAAGCCACTGACTGAAACAGAAAATTCGTCCTGTTTGGTACTTAAGTAAGTGAATTAATTGGTAAATAATTTTTCCAGTTCCATGGAAACACCATGTACGGGTCAAATTTCTGTGCAGACGAAATTTCTCCTGGATCCGTGGAAACATTACCTATGATAATGTTAAAAAGTAACCATAAGTATTATATTTACTTAAATTATTTGATTTAACTCGTACATTACATGTATATGAGTTGCAGTTATAGAGTTGGTTTCTGTCTTTAGACATGTAAGAATACTTTATTTTGTAACTCATTATTGCATTACAGTACAGTCTTACATGTATGTATGTTATAATTTTTTATCTGTAATGTCATCAGTAAGTTCAGTGACAAATAATAACATGTAGTATAACAGACTCTTAGAAAAGTAGTAGACAAATTTTACTAAGGACCCCAATAGCTTGTAAATAAAGAAAACTGTGATGCTATGAATGTGAAAATTACGGCTACTAAGTTTGCAATGACATTTAGGACATACTTTATGCTACTTTTTTGTTTTCTATTCTACATGTATGTGTAGATGTTATTTTGAAATGATCTTATTATTATCTTGAGAGTTAAACCAGTTTGCAGGTCTTGCCGGAAGGTTACACTGGATAGCAGATCATAGGTCAAAACAAAATCCAAAAAATCCTAAGACCTTACCATAATTTTTTGCCTTTTTAGACACAGACATTTTAAAAACTTACCCAAAGCGTTCCTTAGCACAGATGCAAAATTAATGGGTCTTCCTTTTGTAGAAAATGAAGACCCCATTCAACAGGGGTTTATTCATTTCACATCAGTTGTTGTCTGACAGTGTTTTAGTAAGGGTCTATATCATTTTATAGATTCACTGTGACTTTTCTTCAAAACAAAGACCCTGTTGATTTTGCATCTGTTTGTGGAAAGGAATGCTTTGGCTTGATTTTTAAACTGTCTGTGCCTGAATTAAAGGTCTTTGTTTTGGTACATGTACTTGGTCCTTGATCTTCGGTCGTCATTTTGTAGACACTGATGTATAGTTTGCAATGTACATCTAGAATTACAAATGATACTTGTAAATACCTATTGTATAAAGCACTACGGCGAAGCGAAAAGTTACTGCAGTTTGCACCTTGCTAAAAAATAAATGAGGCTTTTCCGTTACCTATATGAAACCAACACGAGTAGTTATGTCAAGGAATGTAAGAAATAAATTTTTTAACAAATTGTAAAACAGACCCTTTTTTTGTTATTACGGGCGCGCGGGGGGTCATTCTTGAAGAATAATAGGGGGTTTATGAAAAAAAGCATTTTCATAGTTGTAAAACGACATGAAATAGGGAAAACACGTTATTTAAGAAGTCTGGGAATTTTCCTTCATACGTTTTAGATTGCGAACAAAACACTCTTGAATCAGTTCTGGTATATTTTGAACTAATCCTATCCATGACTTCACGCTAGAAACTCGTGCAGAACCGGAGAACCGTCTTGGAAAGACAGGGAAGATGTTTTGATTGAATGTGGGGGTGTTTTGAACTAATCCTATCCATGAGTTCACCCTAGAAACTCGTGCAGAACCGGAGGAACTTAATGGAAAGACAGGGAAGATGTTTTGATTGAATTTGGGGGTGTTTTGAACTAATCCTATCCATGAGTTCACCCTAGAAACTCGTGCAGAACCGGAGGAACCTTCCTGGAAAGTCAGGGAGATGTCTTGATTGAATTTGGGGGTGTTTTGAACTAATCCTATCCATGAGTTCACGCTAGAAACTCGTGCAGAACCGGAGGAACAAATTTTGAAAATTGAATGCGAGAAATGCAAGAATTAAAACATAGAATAGAACTTTAAAAATAGAAAATTTTGTAATTCATTCAAAGTAGTTCCATTCAAACAGAGAAATGATACAAAAGAACAAAGAAATACTTATTTTATTCTAGTTATATTTGCCTTTTTGCTCAAACATCTCGCGACCTTTGTAGTAGCAGCCACTGCAAACATATTCCCCTGGAAAATATTTTTCTGGGTTCCTCTCAAAACCAACAACGTCAAACTCTTCAGCTAGCCATTTCGGACATTTTCTTAAGTAACTCGAGGTTTTTTCCTCAGACCACTCACTGTGATAGACACAGAAACACTCTCTCCTTTTGAATTTGTTTATATGAACTCG
>JAOCPT020570126.1:0-10768 GCA_026546935.2 Palythoa grandiflora | reverse complement strand
CTGTTACTCACCATATTCTGAAATTTTGTGAAAAAATGGTGCGGCTTAAAAGTGAATAACTACGGTAAATGCCAGCTTCAAATAAATGCCGGGTCCTGAGGCCAAGTTTTATATAAATGCTGGGGGCATTTAATCAAGAAAATATGGTGCTTCTTTTTCTTTTAAATTCTATGAATAAGTTTAAAAGTAGTATAATAACTAGTTTTGGCTTTCATTTGTTTAAATGAGGCAAAAATTGTTATAGACTGTCATTTGGAAGAGCTTTCATAACAGTTTGATGTCACTTTTTAAAATTTCCATTCCCTTCCGCCCCCCCCCCCCCCCAAACTTCATTTATTAGATTTTTTAGAAATTTAGAATTCCCATCCTCCCTCCCCTTAGTTGACACCTGATGTTATGTTCTCCAGCCAAAGTTTATGAAACACTTAAGGAACATTGAGTGAAGGAACTAAGACCTTGTTTTTCTTGTCTATTATTGAAATTCAGCCAAGTAACTATTCAAGTACAATAGCCTAATTGTTAAATTGATGTCATAAGACAAAGTCTGGTCTAGTCCTTTTTCCTGTGCATCACTGCTAAAGAATGTATTAGCTTAGAAATAGTGTTTGTCCAACACATATATCTTAGTTTTGGAGTTTCATTCAGAGTCAATAGGAGTCTAACAGAGCTTTTCACTTGGAATATTTCTTCAAGTCCTGGAGTCAAGATCAAACGTCAGTTACTGTACACCCATTAATCAGATCAATATTATTTTTATCTTTTGATTTTTATGCATGAATTTTGAAATAGTTAGTTCTATTTTTTGAAGCAAACACACATTGCTTTTTTTTAGTTTTTATTGCATGGGTAACTTGTAAAGTAATTGGTTCAGCCATTTAAGGTTACTGAACAGGCTGAAATAGGAAAAAACTGAAAATTAAAAAAATTAATTATGTTGTTTTATTGAAAGGCATTTTTTTATATATATTTTTCAATAGCTAATTTTGTTTGCGATTTATTCCAAAATGAATTTTTTTACTGGTATTCTGGAAGCTAAACAGTTCATTTTTTAAGTGCTATTTTCTCAGTTCCAGTTCTAACACAAATGAGGGTTGTAAAAAATATTAATGCTTGCTGAATTTTTCTTATTTGCCATGAAATTTGGCGCAACTATGTAGAGAAATACTTAGAGAACAAAACCGTGTTGGCGAATTTGAGAATAAGTCCTGGTTGATTTTTTATTAATTGATTTCTTCACCTCTCAGCTAAAAATATTTGCAATTTTCTAGAAACAAATGTAAAAAATGATCGGCTTTCAAAAGCAAAAATTGCTGACACAGTTTTGATCAGCATGCACACGTTAAAAAGGTAACAAACACTAGTGGAAGTTAAAATCTGAGCTATGGTTGACTTCATAAAGGAAAAAAAATTGAATCAAAAGTACAGCCTCAGTTCGTCCCAACGATAATATATTGATCAATATAATTTAAACATTCATTTAGAGAATTTTATATGCTTTCCAGTGATATATAGGTTTATGGGTCTGTAATAAATATCAAGTGTGATATCGTATGAAAACTAAAAACACCGCTCAAGGTGTTCAGTAACCTTAAGAACTGCCTGTATTCACGCTGACCTGTCGTTTATTATATAATGGTTAAGCTTCTCAAACTCCATTGCACTACACACCCCATGTCAGTGGTGCTGGGAACATGAACCTAAAACTACATCCAAAGCTTGGTCTGCTGCTATAATCATGATAACAAAAACGATAACAATTACAGGTGTTTTCATTGAATTAAATAATATAAGACACTGTTAGCTAGTTACATCTGGTGTTTTGTCTCAGGTTTCTCTCAGACCTCCACTAAGAATTCCAAACTTTTATGGAAAATAATACAAAACGTTTGCTCAATCCTACTGGAGGAGGTGCAAATATGCACCCATCACACACCCTCTTTGTTTGGGCCGGTATCACAGTGACAAGTTCTTAAACTTCAACTGAAAATAATGTTATCTTTTCACTCCCTTACCAGTTGGAAGGCCAAGCACAAAATACCGATCAGGACCTGGATTTGCCTTGAGGATTTTGTTTCTTACATACTTTGCTGCCCATTCTGACACTTCGTTGGATGTTTCAAGAATCACTAATCGCATGATGACCAGCTAATGACCTGTAAAAAGTGAGATGGCAATAAAGTCAACCTTGAAACAAAATTATGGGGAAATATTGTTGATACAGTATCATTTATTATAACTTTAATAACTAACTAACTAATCAGCTACTACTGTACCAGGGGGGGTAGAGGGGGAATTTCGTGGTGCAAAGGAAAGGAATGTTCTGACATCAGGAAATATAAAAAGTTACTATAAAAAATACCACGGTGTGAAAATGTTCAACCCTAAAAATTACCTACTAGCACAGATTTCAAAAAAGGCAGAATACATAAGAAGAAAAAAACATGCCCATTTTGTTTTGGCACCCATAAAAATTATCATTTTTCTGAAAAATAATAACCTTCTCTGAAAACCACTAAAAAAACAAATTGTCAATTTTGACCCCTACAGTAAATAATATAACAAACACGCCTACGATACCCATACATGGAGTACCCCCCTTTCCCCTGGGCCACTGTATGTTCTATATAAATATACTTTTAAATAGGACAACAAAAATGTAGGCATTTTCCAGGACCATTGCCAATACTGAATCTTGTTTGTTCTTGTATTCACATCCAAATTTAATGAATTTGTTTTCAAAGCCATTTAACAATTTAAAGCCTACGATTTGCCTCTATTTCACCAAATGTTTGTCTGACCAGTTTAAGGATTTTTCTAGGAACTGTTGACGAATCTTGAAAAGAATACCAGGAGTTTTCCATGACCCTGGCAAAAACTATTAACCCTTTGAGTCCCAAGCATGACAAATGACGTGTTGTTAAATTCTCCCAAGTGATTTCCATATTTCCTATATAAGCAGTTTGGGAGAATTTGGCATTTCAACTTCCATAGCTTATTTCACTTGATCAATTCCTTGCTTCTCATTACCAATTCTATTGTTTTATTTGAGTTACGTAAGGAGAAGTTGGAGGTTGATAATTTGCCTGGGGCTGTAAGGGTTAAATGACACAAAGAGGAGCCCTCACCTTCCAAGTTTAACAAAAGACTTATAACTCCTTCAAGTTATTGACTGGTTGCATGTTCCTTACAATGAAGGGACCTCAAAATTATTTTCAGTTTATCTTTATGTTTGAGGTAGTTTGATGAACACCATGAATAATGAAATGAGAATGACGTTTCGGACTAAAGTCCTTCATCGGAGTAAAGTCGAATTTTGGAGGTCCCTTACTATTATTATGTTTTGCTAAATAAATGCATTTTTTCATGATTTGCAATTTTATAATAAAATCATACCATTTTCATCAACATGAATTTAATTTTTTACTTAATTCTATTCATGGACATGTTTTTACACTTAGTCCTGTGTTTTAACCTTGTTTACATTTTTGTGAGAATTAATGTGTCTGTGAACATAAACCAGTGTTTTGAATTTCACATAATACAGAGAAAAGCCAAATGCTTTTGCAAGAGTTTTATCGTGTATAGGCACTGCAGCAGGGCACTTATTGAAATTTGGACCTTCAAAGGGTCAAAATTAAAGGAGAGGGGGAAAGTATTTAAGACAATCGAGTCAACTCTGCAGATATTTAATACAGGCCCATAACAGAGGTAGGAGCAGGTGTACAGCACAGTTGCATTTTAAGTGTGCTACCTTCTGTGCTGGAGATCCACATGTACAGTTATTTGATTCTCAGTGACTGAAGCTTTAGCTTTGAATACCCATAAAAAATTATTGACAGAGGTTGGGGTAAAGTTAAGGGTGCACCATTCACTGATACCAGTTATATATAAACTACTACGTAACCAGTCATTTAAATGTTACCTGGCTGTAGTTCAGCAGGTTTGTAAGTACCAAACTTTGTACATTTACAATACAATTTTTATTAATGGCAGTACTATAGCTGGGTTACTTCATCAAATTAAGACCCTATAATAAATTTTAATTAATAAAATAATTTAATAGTACTGTATGTTCATTTTGATTGGTCAAGAAGTGTGTTTTCATAGCGCTATGAAGCATGAAGCTGCTACACATTGTGAAAACTTTTACTTTGACTCATAACATGAACAAATCTAATTATGCCTCATAATCCATTCTTTAATCACTTTTATAAACACTTTCTCTAGATCTGGACATGCTTTCATTGGTTGGTGAAAACCTTGGCAATTATTAATTTGTAAGAAGTCTCAAGCAGGAAAAAACCCTCAACTGCAGTATAACTATTAAGTCTATATTAATTATATGCATAATTGGCAAGTGGTAAGATCTCTGCCTTCTAACCACAAGGTCCCAGCTGCAGTTTCAAGCCCCGGCTCAGCCAAGTGTTGAACATTTGTGTGATCTTCTTTTCCGCCAAAGTTGACACAACTTTCCATCCTCCCGAGGTCAGTAAAATGAGTACCAGCTTATGCTGGGGGCTAACCTACGATGGATTAGAGTCCCTTCCAGGGGGAGTCAATGACTCTCATGCGCTTAGCACTAAAGAAACCGGGGATAAGAACCGGCTCCAATGGGCCACTTAGGGTAGCCCTCGTAATTAAAAGATTTAGCTATTATATGAGCAGAATGTTAGGAGACCTGTGTAAACTAGTTAGTTGACATAATTATATAAGTTTTCTGTATTCTTTTATTAATATTATATAATTTATGTGCCTATAAATAAATAAATTTTAGATAACTCATAAATATAAACACTAATTAATATACTGACCTCTTAATTATTTATGTACTAGTACAAAGCTAAAGGCATTGCATCTGTGAACAAAGCAAATAAATATTTTGTGCTTGAAAACACCATAGTTTTTACCCAAATTATTATTGATTAAATATGTGTTGATCAAGCCTCAATACTTAAACTTTTATAACTACCAATGATAAAATAATTTAATGGAATAATATACTCTACTTTTGAGTTATTACTATCATACAATAATAATATAATGTAATATTAAAACATTTCTGCTTTTGCGCTTTATCCTATATATGGTGTCATGACATAATTATGTGGCAAAACGTTGGGTCCAGTCGCGAGCTATTCGATCATGCTCTTCTCGGTTTTGCAGATACTGAACAGCAATACTGCCAACCAGAGGATCAGCTGCAAAATATCACAAACCAAAAATTACTTTAATTTTTATCAGGGAGAAAATATTCTAGAATGGTTCCAGACATAAAGTTAAGTTAATTTGCATTAATGCTTTAACTTTAAGTACAATTAATACTCAAATACAGTATATATATAATTTATATGATCTTTGTAAGAAAGCAGGATCTTGCCAAATTAAACACATCACAGAGAAACTGGCCATGACATTACATCATTAAAAAGTTGCCAAGTTTTCAAAAAAGTCAGGTGTGGGATTTTCTCAAAACTGCACATGCCATGTACTCAGGTGTACATCAAACCAAAAACCAATTGTGGAATTGCACACAGTTTAGGTATCCTGCTGATGAACAGTGACTGTTTTGGCATTTATTTTCAGCAGCATGTATAGTTTATGTCTGTTCAGATATCAATTTACGACAAATTTGGTCCTTCGCTGAAGACAGCATTCAAATTAAAATTACTGTAAATGAAACATTTTAAGGCAACTCCAAGTAGTACTAAAAGGAACAATAGACAAGAAGATGGTTATAATCTTAATGTGAAGAAACACTTCAAAATTTATCAACACAAACACTACTCATTAATCACAGTTAAGTAAAGTTTTGAGAAAGTATGAGAAATAGAGTAAAAATAACAAAATGTGTGGTATTATTATTTTCCTAAATGTGAGACTGTGTGAGGCAACAGAGCTTTGAAAACTGGACAGGAAAAGCAAGAGTGTCACTTACTTGCATTGCAGTCTGTGAGGAGAGCAGATATTGACAAAAGCAGTTTGGAAATGGTGAATGCTGGACTCCAGTTATCCTTCAATATATCCAGGCAGATAACACCCTGTTGAGTGCAATGCCATGTCAACTATACTCCAAAACTAAGAACAAATTACGAGAAATTTAGCCTAAGGTATGTTGGTGTTCAAATCTGAAACTCAGTGAAGTTTGATGAAAAAAAACCCAAAAGTCTTAACAAGTCAACACCTTATAAAAAAAACTTAAAATCTTTGATAATTTCATCACATTAAATCTTTTCAATTTTCACTCAATAATAAATAAACTGTAGTTTTTTTGTTTATTTTTGTAGCTGAGTTATTTAATTTTATTATTGTACTTTTATATTATACTTTCCCTTTCTCTTATTTCATTTTATAGTGAGATGAGAGTCAATGACTCTCCCTGCATACTGAATGGGACATTAAAATAATCTGTCACAGGTTAACTCCCAGTAGAAGCTCACGACAGGTACTCATTTTATAACCTCACCTTTGATGGAAAGAAGATTGAACATTTATTTACAAAAGTGCTTGCAATATTTAATTTGGTGACAAAATAAACTAATGAGTATATATATTTGACAGTACAATCATGATCTAATTATTTGTAATTATATTAACATTTACTTTGAACAACAAGTATTAGTGATAAAAGCCAATTTTGGTGCATCTAGCACCATTATTAAGGTTACATAATTAATGATAAAAAGTACTTTTATCATTAATTATATGTATAACCTTGATAATTGCACTAGAATAGATGCACCAAAACATTGGTTTTTATCACTCATATTTTATTTCTTGTTTGATGTATTTCTAAGTTGTTCTTTCTAAGAACATTTACATTAATTTTTATTTAAGGAGTTGTCATTCACATTTCGTATCCATGCTACAATCTGAGCTTTCCATGCTTCATAACTTACTTTCATAAAGTTTGTTGAGCTCAATCTGACCCAAATGCTTTTTCCTTTGGGTACTTCAATTAATTTCTGTATTCATAAAATAATGTTGGGTTATATATTAATTGTAATGCTTTGCAAAATTGATGATGTAAATAAATGCACTTTAAATAATCATGAGCTAACAGCTCAGAAGAATGAGCAAGTACTTCAACTCCCTGGATAATATACTACATACTAAATAAAATATGATTTTACTTATTGTTAATGAAAATATACCTGGCTGTTTATATTGCAGTGGTAAATTCGTGTTCTGAAAGTCACCTGCAGTTAAAGAGAAACATTTAAGTTAACAACTAAATGGCAGGGATGGAATAAAATATTGATATTACAAATCACAGTTACAGTAGTGTTTCTCAAAAATCGTTACTATTCAAGTAATAGTACACAAAAAAGAAGTGATGCATGCATGGTCACCTTGTATGAAAAAAGCTCCAATTCATGCCATTTTCTTCCAAATAGAATTCAACAGTGAATGATGATGATAATGATGATGATGATGATTATCATTATTATTATTATTATTATTATTATGAAATGAAACGTTAATTCATAGCAAGATGGACACTGGAAATAAGTTTCTCTTGAAGGCCAGCCTGACAGCCTTAGGCTACAAGTACTTTTCTTAGTATCCTTGCTGTTCAGAGTAAGGCTGCCTTTTGTAAGAGTTCTGCTGTTGTTATGACACCAATCATATTCAGATTTTTCCTATTATTATTATTATAATTATTATTATTATAATTATTATTATTATTATTATTATTATAACACTGCTGAATATGAGATTACCTTTGGTGGTTTAAATGGGTAGTCCTGTGAAAACTGTATATCCAGGAAAAACACTCCACCTTCATAAACACTGCCCTGAGGGCCAAGGATTGTTGAGTACCACTCATAGAGATTGTCGCCCTTTGGCCCAGCACTGAAAAAGCAAAGCTATCATACTCACAGTCTTGATTTGACAGACAGGGTTCATACCGATCTTTGAAAAACAAAATTCCAGTCTAAGTTTTTCTAGATTTTTTCCCTAATTTTCCAAACTCAAAATTAGGACTCGGCAATCATTTCAGTCAAAAGTTTACAATGGGCCTTTTGCAGCAAGTGATAACATGGTACAAATAATGATATTCTGGGTGAGCAAAGGAATTTGATAGATTCCAAGACAAGGCATCAAGTCCAATTCGATCTGTTATTGGTACACGTGATTAACAAAATTAGATGAGCGTGAAGCAAGAATCCAATTTGTTTAATCACAAGTAGTGATAACAGACAGACTTGGATGAACATGAAGTCCTATTATCCATTTATTAATAATAATAATTACGATTAATTTCTGAAAACTAAACTGAAAGACAAAATCTTTGCAGATAAAACCACATTTCATAACACTTGTAATGGTAATGGCAATGAGTGGAGTCCGCTTCTCTCTGTTATCACTACTTGTTGCTGATTGGTCAGAAATCCTGAAGCCTGGATTGTGATTGGTTCATTCAACTGTCCCGATAACAGGTAATCGATAACAAGTAGCCAATAATTGAGTTTTGTTATCGAATAGTTTTCCAAGGCGATTCGGGAAAAATAAAGTTCAGAATGGGCCAATCAGGTTTGAGGAAATTGTAATATTGTCTTTGAGTACACGACATCCTCTGGCCATTTTCCCCGCACAAAAAAATGCTTCTGGCTTATCTCTATCACCAGCGTGTTTCCGTTCCTTCTTCAATTTTGGTTTCTTTGGCCAACGCCAAAGAAGATAACTGCGCAACAATTAACCATTGTTCATAAAATAAAACACAACTTGCATCCTTGAAATCCAAATTTTGCAGTGCGAAGTGAAACGTGCCCGCCTCTTTTGACGTCACAAATTTGAATTCCGATGAAAAGAGAAACTACGGCAAAGATTTCAGAAGACATTCCGGGCTTTTTCTTACCAAAAACCCTCTTTTTTTCCGAAACTATGAGGAATCTCGAAAAAATAACTTCGGGAAACTTCATATGATTACATAACTTTCAATTTAGAAAAAATTGTTTGTGTCCAAGAAGGTTGCTCAGGATCTGAAATTTGAGCCGTAAGTAGATTTGTGCAGATTTATTGGCTTAGTAGTTAGACTTTGGGTTGTGCAATTCCTGTTTTTTAAATTTTTACTGCGTCTGAAATTTTATTTATTTTTCTTCAGTGTAGCTCTTGTCTAAGAATTACATCGATCGGTTTTACATTCTATCTAGGCTCCGAGAGCATATAGGTATTTTGTACCATTGTCAGTGTTGTTTTTTTATTTTTTTAACTCGGCGTTAGATCTCTCATGCAAAGAGTTCCAATTAAGTGACTTTGGTAATGCCCATATGTATTTGCTGGCTTCAACTTCTGTCCTTCAATTTTGGAAATATTTACTAATACTCTAAAAATGAGCGAAATTGATACTATTTGTATGGTCAGTAATTCAGCCCTACGACTGCAATGGATTTAATAAAGTTCTATTCTATTCTTTTCTATAAATACGTTCAAAAGTCAACAAAAGCAATACCTCATAGGCGTTCTTCAAAGTATGCAACTGGTTGGACAGGTGATTTCAAGATGTTTTATTTTACTATACTCAAACTGGTTCCGTTTTGTCAAAGTTTTATATTTAACCAAATTCTTGATTGTCTTTGTATACTGATATACAAAGAAACGTCACAGCAGCCAACCCCCCCAACCCACCCCCCCTAACCTCCGTATTACTTTGTCAGGGGCAAAATCCGATGTGTGACGCTTCCCTTAGGACAAGAAAACTATCAAACCACTGTTTTCAGGGAAGCAAAAGTTTGAGAATGTTTACACATTTTTCATAATGCGGAGTATTGAGTATAACACAAGTTGAAAGGTTCTCGAGTACGATCTGTTAGAGGACAGACGTCACCATTACAAAGTATTCCCCTCGCATTTTTATATGCAAATAAAGATTAATTCTTTATCATATAAAACAAATAGATTCGTATATGATAAGTATTTGTAAATAAGGACCGCAAAGCCTTCTTGGTATTTTACTTTTCTGTATACGTGTTGCGCGGCCGGCTCCAATTAGACGAACCGCGTGCTATGATTTGTTCTGCTTTAAAGAACCACCCAACATGTGCTGAGAGAAAATCGAAATGAATTTTCTATTTATTTTATAAAATGAGTTACCAAAAAACTTGTTCTAAACCGCTTCTTTGGCCTCACAACCGGTTTTTCGCTGCCGGTCCCTTTTTGTTGCGGATTTCAATGAATTCAGTACTATAAAAAATTCGGGATAATCTGTCTCTTGACCTTGGCAATGTCTTTTATTTCCGTGGACATTTTGGCAAGCTATGTACACTATGGTGGCCCATTGACGCCATAGCAACTTTCTGACATTTTATGATAATTATATATGCTTTATTCGCATTTTTTAGAACTCATGAATACTTAAAAAAATTAAAGTGGTTAAAAAATGCGAATAAAACATACAAATATCATAAAATGTCAGAAAATTGCTATGGCGTCAATGGGCCACGATAGTACACCGTTCTGTGACGTGAGGAAGTGATAAAACCACAAGCTAAGGTTGCTTTACGATCGGGAATTGAAACAACGCTGCACAACCAATCAGAGGGCGCGTTATATATACAGCATTGTGTAGAAATCAGGTGTTGGAAAGGAACTCTGTTTTGCGAGTCAAACAGCTAAATGAATAATCAGCCCTCAGACATTACAGGACATTAAGAAATGAGGCATACCACTTTTTAGGCGGCATGTAGCGTCTTCGTTTTAGAGGGTGGAACATCGACCGCGAAAAATCCCTCTAAAACACCTCCAATCCCGCCCAAAATACACACAA
>JAOCPT020570092.1:0-10769 GCA_026546935.2 Palythoa grandiflora | reverse complement strand
ACCAGCATACATGGACCGCTTTAAGTAGCAGCCAGAGGCTCCTATATATGCTTCCCGTCCGCTGGGAGTAAATTATCATTGTACCAGCATTCATGGACCGCTTTAAGCAGCAGCCAGAGGCTCCTATATATGCTTCCCGTCCGCTTGGAGTAAATTATCATTGTAAAGCGCCTTTGAATATATATATGGAAATGACGCTATATCTATAAATGCATCACTCTACCAGGTAAACATCAGTGGCAATTGGCCGTTATAAAAAAGCTGTAGTCGGACAATAGACGAGAAACTTTGATTGTTTATAACGAATTGTTCATGATCTTTCTGATTAAAATGAGCCACTTACTTGGAAATTAAGCTAAAATCCTCATTTATCAAAATCATTTGGTGTATGTTACCAAACAGGTACGACTTGGAAGAGAGTACAATAAGATAAAATACAATATTGCAATCTGACGTTAAACATGCAACACTCATGCCCGATTGTTTCTCAACTTCTCCTGTAAATTGTGCTCTTAATTAGCCAATTGATTTGAAAACCAAAAATATTATTTGCAGCTTTAGTGCATATGTCGACCTTACAATGACGTACGTTTTAGTCAATTTTCTACCACAAAAACGTTTTAGTTATCAAGCCTCAGCCTGAGCTTGTTCTTAAATTGTTCTTAAATTTTGACAAATTTGAGCCTCGTTGAACATTCCAATAAATTTGGTCTTATAAAAAAAGCGTGTAACAAATTTATAATGAAAAATTTTTTATTTGTTTTCAAAACGATAGAAAACGCATTTTAAAAGCCATACTAATTTAAAAACTGACCTGCGCGTTTTTGCTCTGCAATGTCGTCATCAAATTCTTTAGCCACAGAATCAGCCTCATCCTCAAACTCAAACATGTGACAGGAACCACTGTCAGCACTGATGTTGCTATGGAAACTGTCCCATCGAGACTTGCGGTCCCCTCTTTTCCTGACGTACTCCTGCATCATTAGATCTCTGTCACCAAGCTCACTTACGTTATCCTCCGTTTCTGAGGAGCAAGTTGAGTATGTACTTGAAATACTCAACGTGCTGCTGTGAAATGACCTTCTACGTAATCCTGAGTGGTTAGCTTCGAAAAACAAACTGTTCATATCAGCCGTTGATAACTCCGATTGACTGGAGCTGAGCGCCGTGTTGTGTGCTTTACCAAGGACAGGATGATTGATTCTATCGGAATCAACGATATTTGTTGAGCTAACACTGGGTGATCCAACGGTATTTGTTGCGCTAACATTGGGTGATCCAACGGTATTTGTTGAGCTAACACTGGGTAATCCAACGTTATCTGTTGAGCTAACACTGGGTGATCTCTTAAGTTCTAGGGTTTCTTCAGATTTGCCAACTTTATTGCTCATAGCAGAAGACTTTGTACTGTTCTCGTTTTGACAATCGTTTTTGTTTTGTTTCGCTTTTTTGCCTAGGCTCAGGGCGAATTTAGATGCAAGCAAAGAAGAACGTGAGATTCTATAAAAACTAGGCCTACCATTATTATTGCTTTTCTCAGGTTTGTCCGAATGATTCTGTACATTACCAGTTACAGCAGCTTCGTCTTGTAGCAGCTGTTGGTGTAAACCGTTCATCTTGCTATGTTTTGGTATTTCATCCTTCGTTGTTTCATTCTCGTCTTTTTGTATATTTTTACTAACACTGTAATTTAGTTCTTCACCTTTAGGGCTTTTTCTAAAACTGGAGTAGAAGTCTTTAACTGAGCTTCTGCGTATCGACAGGTAATCAAATCCTTCATTTTCTTTGTTAACGCCATCGCGGTTCGTGTCTGATGCTAATTTTTTGTTATTTTGGATCATTATTGTTTCTGCTGTCTGGTTTATGCGTGAGTTAGTCTCGGCTGCATTTCCAGTTTCACTGACTTGTCTTGTAAAATTTCTTTTTCCATGCGAGGCGTCTTCTTCATTTTCTGCACCCATAACAGACGATTTTGGACCTCGCGAAACTTCATTACTTACCAACTGGTTACCACCGCCATGTTTAGAACCTATAGCATATAGTTTATCTGTATTCAATTTGGAATCTTGATGAATGGATTCCTTCATTCCATCGCTCTGCATAGTCTCCGAAGGAAAACTCCCCTCGCTCTTTTTGCTATTTCGGTTATACAAACCGTATTTAAGCATTAGTTTATGAATTACCTCGTTTCCAGAGAAATAACTAAACTCGTTTTCCAAAGAATTAGAAAGATTTATCGGTGTAGATCCACTTTTTGGGTTATCAGAATTCTCTAGTGAAGATTGGACTAAAACAGGGCTGGACTTGAAATCCTTTCTTAATTTCGGCCTTTGTTTCTCCATCACTGTTGTAGATGTGTCTCTGGAAAACAAAGACGAATTCTCCATAGCATCTGTGTTTCTGCCCGCCACATCTTGAATGCTCTGATAAATAGTGGAGTACCGAAGTTCTTCTCTGCTACCAGAATTCAAACGAGAGAGTCTTGTCTGGGCTGGTGGAAAGGTACTCGAGCTTATTCCTGAAATCGTAGGTTCGGTGTTTCCTTGATAAAACCCCACACTTCTACTAGTACAGGCATCACTAACTGCAATTCCGCCTGGAGTACTCTGTCTTCTTAGATATTTAAATTCCTCAAAGGTTGGGATTGGTATTTTTGCACGAGGGTACTTGAGCCTTGAATCGCTAAAAGAAGGAGGCGTGTCATTTCCTCCTTTAAAATGTTCCAGTTTTGGAACTTCTTTATCATCGTCAAACAGATCAATGTCCGTGCATGAAAGTGACCGTACAGTCGACGATCGAGATCTTTTTCCTTCTAAGTCAGCTCCAAAGCCATCGCTATTCGGCAAGTCTCTATTTTCAGATATTTCTACTTCGTCAGAAGAGAAATTTCTCGATTCGCTTGATCTTCGAGTTGGCCAAAAATTAGATGAAACATTTTCTTGCCAGCTCTTGGAAAGTTTAGATTCTTGACATAAACAGCCACTGAGATAACCAGGGGAGCTACCTCGACGTTGTATAAATGGGATTGCGGCTTCTTGAGCTCTTAGGAAATGGGGAGAAACTAAGTTTTCTTCACTTCCATTGTTTACAAGATCTGAAACACTGGAGCTTGATGAGTATCTTTTGTTAGAGGTTACTTTTGAAGGAAACATCGATTCACAAAAATCATGATCCAAAGTCGCGTGATGCGGCAAGTCATTACTTTGCCGTCTTATCGGAGCATATTGCTCATCTTGGCAAAAACCTGTTTCTCTATCTAATTCTGTCACCGAGGAACTTCTTTCGCGCAACATGTGAGATGGGGTGGTGTTCCATGGCTTTCTAGTTTTCTCATCATCCAAAACATTTGGTGAATCAGTCTGAAAACTGTCCCGTCTTCTTGGCCAATGACACACACCTGTTGATGCTCGGTTGTTGTTTTGGTCTCTTGCACCAAAATCAAAATGTCGGTAGGAAGAATCTCCATCATGAGGAAGTGTAGTGTAAAAGCACTTAAAAGATCCTTGGTCTAATCCAATTTCTGAAATATCCGGAGTAGATGAGGACGCACGCAGCATCTTGCCAAATGAATATGAACTTGTCAGTTGTTCATTCCGACTCTTGTGATCTAAACCCTTGCCTTGTGGATCTTTTAGACGAACCTTTTCAACAAAACAAATCGAGTTTTTGTTGTCATAAGTTCTTTTGCTACTGCATTGGGTGGAATAACTATTTTGCTGACTACATTGGGAAGACAAATTATCAATGATGCCAGTTGAAGATCGTGAAGATGGCAAGTTTGTCATAGACGTGGGGTAACCATCGTATGTTTTAGCCGTAGAACAACTGTCTCTTGAGCGAACCTGTAGATGTCCAGTCATATCAGTTAGTTACGATATCAAGATTTAGTATTATTGTTATCATAAAGTCTATACGGGGGCGTAGTTGGCGCAGTGGTAAGTGGCCTTCTAACCTCAAGGTCCCAGGTTCAAACCCCGGCTCAGCCGAGTGTTGAACATTTGTATGACCTTTTCTGCCAAAGTTAACACAGCTTTCCATCCTCCCGAGGTTGGTAAAATGAGTACCAGCTTCTGCTGGCGGCTAACCTGCGATGTATTAGTGTCCCATCCAGGGTGAGTCAATGACTCTCATAAGCACCGGCTCCAATGGGCCACTTAGGCTCGTAAAAGGATTTTTTTAAAATCTAGCCCGTACCAATATTCTCAGAGCTCTCTTCTAAATTATGACCACCTAATGCTTACCTGTGTCCAGTTGGTGCTCCTGAAGAATGGGTGTCCCTTGACCTGTTCGCTGGAGTTAAGAAGTCCACATGAAAGTCTCTTAATCAAATCCTGAACGCTAGCTGAGAAGGTACTGGGGAGACTAAGTGATTGCATCATATTCTTGGTTTCTCTGCAAATGAAGAAAGGATCACCAAGATTAACAAGTCGACGTCAACGGTGTTTGTAGTCTAAAAGATCGCTCTTTCACGGAGTTTTCAAATACTAAATTAGAAGGAAATTGCAAATTTTAGAAATCAGCTAAACTAAATACAAAGCCGCAGTTTGATTAATATTAAAATAAAGTTTTCTTTTAATTTCTTACATCGTTTAAACCATGAATTTGTTACGTCTCTTAACCTGATAAAAAAGCGTCTTTTTTGTCTGTTTAGTTCATTGTGATGCCATGTGGGCACGTGGGTATCAAGCAATAAATCTTTGCATATGTACTCCTTCACTGTTGCTGCTTATCAAAATGATTATTTTTTTCCACGGCAACAACAGAAACAAATATTGTGCAGAGTTGATCAAGGACTAAAACCCGAAACAATAGCCCCCGTCCTCAGTGGAAGATCACATAACTTTTATCAATATTGATTAAGAGTTTAAAATACCAGACATTAGACTCATACTGAAAAGATGCATTCTCTAAGGACCTGTTTATAGGAAACCAGGCAGCCAGGCTGGCCCGTGATCTAAATGGGTTTCCACGTTTGTATTGAAATGAAAAAAAACCCTTCCCTTTGTTATGTTCTTGTGGGAACAATGTTAAGAGTTCGGTTGCCGAGACTTCTGCACACGCTTATTTTTATAAGGCTCAAATTTGCCAAAATTCAAGAACAATTTAAGAACAAGCTCAGGCTGAGGCTTGATAACTAGGAAAGTTTTTGTGGTAGAAACTCGAATAAATCTTAGCGATAAAACAAAAACAGATTTACTGTAAAGACTGCTCAACAAACAATGAGGGTAGTTTGCGTCTAAATTCAGCAGTGCAATACATGTGTGGCGCAAGGTATTTCATTTTCCAATCCCTTGTTTTATTTTGTTTTTGTTTTTTCTTTAATTAAAAACCGCTCACAGAAATAAAAACAATTTAAGAACAATTTAGGGCTGAAGTCGCCAAAAAACTAAGAACAAGTGAGCCTCAGCAAAATTTACTGGTTCTTATAAAAAAAAGCTTGTAAGTGGGCCGGCCTACTTTCTCACATAAACACAATCGTAAAATTTTGTACGAAATAAGGTATAATCAAAAAGTCATTTCGGTAAACGGCCCAGCTCACTAACCGGGCGAGGTTGGCTCTATAAAAACAAGCCCGCTGATGATCATCTATTCGAGTGCGAGTAGGTCAAATGATATCGTTTAGAAATTTGTTTACATTTGTGTCTGACAGAATCTTGTGTTATATTGCCACGACTTGGAAAGTAAGATCCCAATGCAAATATCAGATTAGTAGGTCGCCTGTAAAGCAGATATCGAAGAAAAAAAATTGAACCTCCTTTGGCTTCATAAACTTGATCGTCCTTTGTACTAAATGCATTTTTGCATATTGTTAAAACACCTGAAATTAACAATACGCTCTATAAACGGCAAGCTACAATCGATCATTTAAAACAAAGAAAACATTTTAATAAGAACAATAAAAACGAAATAGATTTTAAGATTCCATGATCCTAGAGATTTCAAAATTCATAGTTTTGATTTATACACCTAATTTGGGAACCTATTAAATTCACAAATTTTCGGCCGGAACCATTAAGGCAAGTGCCGAAAACACTGTGTCAACAATAAGATTCGTGCGATCTGCTTTTTCATTTTCAGCTAATAATCAGTCATTTGATACCTAAAAGCCATTTTTTTTCAAAAGCTGAGAACAATATGAAAATCAAACTTGAGTGTTCTCGAGATTTCAAAGTTCCTAATTTTGGTTTATACACATGTAAATTTAATTTACACTTAGTTTGGTCGGAACAGCTAATAAAGATAAATGTTGAAAATACTTTGTCAACAATAAGATTGTCGCAATAGGCAATTTTAGTCGCAGCTAACAACTACTCACTTGAAATCTTTAAAAATACTTTTCAAACGTAACATAAAGATTTGAGTGGTCCGAAGATTTTAAAGTTCGTTATTTTGATGTGAACTTAATTTGTATAATAATAATAATATAATAAAACAAGTGTAGAAAATACCGTGTCAACAATAAGATCCATGTAATTACTTCCTTGTAATCTTAATTGAATATTCTACCACTATTCACCTCGACTTCTGAGAATAATTGTTAATTGTACCAACAAAAGAGAATTTACGTCATGTTTCTCTCAAAGTTTTCCATTTCCCTTTTATTATGTTTGATTCCTCTTCATTTCAATACTCAACGTTTAGTTGAATGGTCATAACATCAACTCACTGAGCTATTTATATACATTAATTGATTAAAAGAACTAGAACTACTGTTATTGTAATTGAAGTATGTAAAAGTATTGCGACATCATATACTCAGTGAATGACCGGTAATATATTTTGTGAATACTTTCAGATAACAATACTAAAACCAAAACACAAAATATTATAAAAAAATTTTGTCGAACTTTTCGTTTATTTTTTGGAACGGCTTCTCTGTTTATTTATATGATAAGAAACGTTAATGAGATTTTTGAGAAAATGTAGGCGTTATATTTGAAAATTCTATTCTTCTTTATTAACTTTTTTGGTGTAAATTTATTGATAAATCATTGTTCACTTAAGCCTTTTCTAAAAATACCTCAGTGAACCGGTAAATGAATTTAAAAGACATAGCTGACAACTACGATCTGGAGGTATTTGATTTACGGGATTGTTGGCCCAGATAAAATAAGAGATAATCGCGGCATCGGTTCACTGTGCAATAAAGAATAAAGATTGATTGATTTACCAAAAGTATTACGTGCAGCAATGGCTACAAAAGGATTTTCTTAAAATGAGTATTGAAGTAACGATAGTGGTGTACGACTGCTTCTTTGCACCATTATTGAATAAACTATTAACAGCTAATTCATAGCTCCACAAAAATGTGACGAAGATTGGAATAGTTATACTTACATTTTCTTGTCATTATTAAACAAAGCTGTCAGATCTTGTCCAGTAAGCATGCGATAAATCAAACCACCAAGAGAACGCCAGTCCTGTATCATGTCGTCACTGGAAGAGACTTCATGTTTATTCCCACACACGTTTCCTTTAATCATACTAGGAAAGTTACAAATACATTCCTTTTGAGACCAATACTTTTTGCCATAAAAATTCCTCCACAGTACAGCATGACCGCTCACATCTACAATCACTCTTTCCAAACTTAGCTCACCATAGCTCAAACTTAACTGATGTAGGTCTTGTAACGCCAGCACGATTTCAGAGGCAAAAATCCTAACATCTGACTCTTGAAAACAGCCCTGTGTCTTGTAAATGTTATCCAGAGATTTGTGACCATTGTAGTCTAGAATAAAGTATAACTTTGATTGAGTTTGGAAAGCATAGCGGAGGTTCATCAGAAACTTTGAAAGGTGTTCTGACGGGTTGCGTTGTAACTGTGGGTTTGTTGGTCCGGCGTTGGTCGTTCGTGAAACAACCTCCATTGTGAAAAATTCGCCGTCGGTTTTCCTACGAACTTTGAAGAGTTTCGAGTTTTCATTTCGCTGAAGAAACTGAAAATTAAAACCATGAAAAGTAATTCAATTAGTTTTATGCACAAAAAGAGAGTTCCTGTGCAACTAAAGTATTTCTTTATTATTATACGACATAATGGATATAAATTGTGAAAGAGAAATTGTACTCACCGATTCAACCTCAAAGCAGTCTGTACCATGAAAAGTGCCATTAGTCATGACAAAGTCCTAATTATACACTGTCAATTTCTAGTGGCCGTTTTCACAACGAGTTTATAAACATTTTTCATATTTTAAACAAAGTTTTAAAACTTTGTCTTTATCACTAATTTGCATTTGTCGCTCGTTGGTCCAAGGTCGTCGAAGCTGACTAGGAATTTACAGTGTTTAGACATAACTTTAGGCGGGTTCCTTTCGGATGAACCCGCGTATGACAAAGCACCAGAGTTTTACAGCAATTTATGCTTTGTTGACCTGCGAGAAAAGCTAATTTATGCATGTGATCTATCAAGTACCAACCAGTTCAAAGAGCTGCAGACAAAGGCTAAATCATTGTTCTTTTCCAAAAATGGTTCCCCTATTTTCTGCATCTTTTTGAGTGCAATTTAGAATTAATCTGATAATGTTCATCTTTTGACCTAATGAGAAAGTTTTATGGATATTTTGAGGTTGCCAATGGTTTTCCTTCAAAATGAAATAAAAACAAAATTAACTATTATTTGATGGATAAGAGTCCACTGTTTACTTAAGCTGGGACAATAGCGCTAAATAAAAATGGGGCTCGTGTCAAATTGGTTTTGATTTTGCATGACAAAGAAATCTAGTAGTGCAGATAATCTAGAGATATTACGATCGGTTCTCTACCCTTGCTATCATAAATATACTCAAAGAAACTCATTTTACAGTTCTGGGTTTTAAATTTGTGTCTTCGCTTGGCAAACCATATTTAATTCTAACAAATTAAAAATAAAAATTAATTTTATGGTTCTGTAATTGATCTCAAATTATATAAACCTGCACTTGAGCGCAGTAACTGAAACTTGTGCAGTGTTGAATGACGTTGTTAACCCAATGTGGTTCATTCTCAGACATTCTTTCAAGCAAATCGGCCTTGTAATTATTCTTTTCTTCAATCTAAAACCGTTCGGAATTAAAGTTAATCCTTCATTAAAGTTGTGTTTGTAAGTAGTTAAGAACGATTGATAACAAAGTTTGCGGCGTTGCCAGGTCTTACAGGTCTTAGCACTGCACTAGTAAGACACAATCAATCATGGCAGTTTACTTTCAGTTGGTCAATAAATGACGCAGAAATGACGTATTGGAACGCTCGCTCAACCGTGTCCTACACTTCCTATATTATCGGCTCAGAAAAGTAATATTGAATATTGAATACTGACTTAAGTTTAGTTTGAGTGTTGGAAATTTTAGTTTAAATATTTGAAATTTTAGTTTGGATATTTGAAATTTTATTTTGAATTTTCGGAAATTACGTTTGAATATGACTATGACAGAATTTTTGTAAATAAACGGAAGTTTAAATACTAAGTTTTGAGGTTTGAACACCGTATTTCCTCGAATAAACGCTACACCTGAGAGCCCAAATATCGAAGGTCGCCCTCGAATAAACGCCGCACCTGAGAGCCAAAATATCAATAAACGTCGCCCTCGAATAAACGCTGCATCTGGGAGCCAAAATATCGAACGTCGCCCTCGAATAAACGCCGCACCTGAGAGCCAAAATATCGAACGTCGCCCTCGAATAAACGCCGCACCTGAGAGCCAAAATATCAATAAACGTCGCCCTCGAATAAACGCCGCACCTGAGAGCCAAAATATCAATAAACGTTGCCCTCGAATAAACGCCGCACCCTGAAACAGACAATAAACCGAAACATCAAATTTACGACGTTCACTTTTTACAAGCGCCGAGCGGTGATGTTTAAAGTTTGAAAGGCACAGACAAAAATCCGCAACGTGGAGTTTATCTGATTTCTTACGCATTACAAGCCCAACAAGTTGAAGTTTAAAACTGGAAAGTTTGATTGATCGGTACAGCCACACAAAGAAATGTATCATTTCTTCTTTTTAAAGTAATTTTACTGATGGTTGTTTAAGAAATAAACAGCATTTCATAATAAACGCTGCCCTCGAATAAACGCCGCACCCAGATAATAAAAAAAAAATTAATAAACGCACGGTATTGAATTTTGAATTTTGAATATTATTGAATGTTGAATATTACTGGTGCAAACATTGAACTGATCAGTTTCAAAATATTTTGCATCTATCTCCGAATATTAGACGTTTGGGAGATTGTTGCTTTTTAAGTTCTACAGATTTTCCTTTTTTCTCATTACCAGTTCTATTGTTTTGTCGGAGCTATATAAGGGGAATTGAGATGTTGATAAATTGTCCGGGGATGAAACTGAAAGGAATAGAATGGTTACGCGTTTGTCCCGGTCTACGCTCAATTTCATTTACACAGGGTTTGTACACTTTTAGTCAAAGAAAATCCCAGGACTTTCAAGAACCAAATTCACAAAAATCAAGGACCTTAAAAATTAAAAAAAAAACCATTGAAGCGATCCGAAGGATATTTTGTGATCTTTTCAAATGAATTCGTGCCCGGATTTGTGGCCAAACTGTGAAAACGAGAAAAATATTAAGAATTTGTAATTTATGTTAAAAAAAACTGCCTGAGAAATAAGCTAATTTTCCAGGAGTTTCCAGGACTGATATCAATTTTCCGGGTTTTCCAGGCCTAGATTTTGAATTTCCTTTTTTCCAGGACTTTCGGCTCTTACTTCGTGTAGAGGACACAGGATTTAACAAGGTTTGTGATTGGCTGAAGTGGGGTTGGGGTAAGCT
>JAOCPT020570060.1:0-10770 GCA_026546935.2 Palythoa grandiflora | reverse complement strand
GTTTCACATGAGTTTCACCGTGTAACATCACTTTGTGAAACTGGTCTCGCCCGTTGTTGCACACAAGTTTCAGCTAATAGTTTCAACGTGTAACACCGGCTTTAGACTCAGTTCTTGTGAATCTCGTGACGTCTAAACATTTTTTAAACTTTTTACATAAAAGTGATTCAGCCCAGTTGCTAAGCTACCGCTCATGCCGTCAAAATGAAAGAGCAATATTTACAACTAATATTACATAAATTCGTCACAATCATTTAGACTCATTACATGACTAAACATAACTTTGCGTTGTTCCAAGTTTTATGGACGACAAAAAATTATCTCAATTCATATCTCTGTTATTATATGCTGACATTATCAGATCTAACAAAAGTTTCCTATTGTAGAAAGTATTAATTTTTCTAAACGAGTAAAGACGTTTTCAGAGAAAAGTTTGCTTTCGTGATTATCATTGTGCGATAACTTGTTATCAGTAAACCATCAATAGAATGAGCGTTGTATATATATACTATCTTCTCTTAAAATTTCTAACTATATGTCCACGCGCCAAGGCTTTTTTCTTCTCAAAAAATCACATCTCCCAAATGGGGGATTACATTTCAATTGACATTTTTAAGATGTAGGCTTCTAAGGGGTCATGCAAAATTTGCTTTTATACAAGGCCGCGAAGCAGAAAGACACGGGGTACACACTTTAAGTTGAATAACAGTTTTATCCATAACACTTGCAGTGGCGGGGCAGAAACATTTTTCGAGTGCATATAGCTCAGGTTGAGCCAAAGGTTTTTTTTTTTATCATATTAACTGAAGCGGGCACAAACTTTTTTTGAATTTCAAAATGATTTTGCTCCGGCACGGGGGGCAATAATTTTTGCACGGCCCCGGTTGAAAGCCATTAAATCCAATTTGAAGACAATATGTTGCAATGTTTGGATGACTTTCCTCTAAAAATTAAAATTCTACGACTTATCTAACTTTAATTTTAACGAATTATTTTTAATCTGTAAAATATCTGTGCATGCAGATATTCTCAAACCAGGCGATGACTAATATAGTTCTTTTGACCGCGATTTGCATTTCTGCAATATATTAACTTTAAAACCTTAAGAAAAATTTTCATTGCGGCCGGTTTAAAATAAGATAAAATCGTTTTGTTTGATTTTATCCATATATTTATAACTTTATAGTTTTTCCGTAATAATTAACAATTATTCGCCGAAGGCGAAGTGAATCACGGCGAATATTCCCCGAGACGAAGTCGAGGGGAATATTCGCCGTGATTCACTGAGCCTGAGGTGAATAATTGTTTTAGTATACTTTCAGAGCTGAACATCAGAGAAATCGGAAATCGGAAATCGACACATTTTATTTCCGCTTTAAATCAATGTCAAACAACTGTCAAACATTGGCTCTGCGCCTTGGCTCTGCGGGGGTCTAGCGCAAGAGCAATCGATCGCTAATCACATGATACAACGCATGCAATGTTCAAACTTCCAAGTTAAACAAAAGTCACGTTAAAGCTGCACTTATTTGCAGCGAACTAGTTCTTTGAATCAAGAAAGTCAAAAGAAAGCAGCTTAAAGTTTATCGGCTGCAAAAGTTCGTCGCATTACTTGTTGATGTTTACATTGAACGTGAAAGAACAACCATGAAAGGTGCCCGATGGCAGAATCGCTCGCTGGTTAACTCCGTTGGAAATGAAGACGTTTTCCTCGTTTTGAGTGGCGGAGACACTGGATGATGAAGAGACCATTTGAGCTGAGCTGGTTTGGGCGACAGTATCTTGGACTGAAGCTGGAGGAGAGGAAACGGTTGCAGTTGGTGTCACATTTTCCTTCCCATGCACGAATGAAGTGATCGCTGAAGACATGTGCTGAAATTGATGCAAGGTCGGCCTTTCGCAGTAACTTTCGATGCTAGCATCGCTTTTGTGACCAGTGATTGCTTTGATTTGCCGTGTCTCCACGTTGACTGAAGAAAGAACAGTGACAGTTGTCGCTCGAAGTGAATGATTCGTGAAGTACGGCTGGATTCCGGCTCTCTGGGTCATGTTTTTCAACATGTTTTCCAGCATGTTGTGGCCTAAAACTTTCCTCTCGAACCAGACATTATCCTTTCTTGGATTGAACCTGACAGATAAATCTTTTGGCCGTTGGAATAGCGCATCCACCTCAGGATTCAGATGTGATAGGTACACCTTGATGGTTTGAACTGGGCATTTTGTGGAACCAGGAGTTGAAAATATTTTGCCGTCTGCGTGATCTTCGCTACCATCAAGGCCTCCTGAGTGGTTTTTGGTGGAAAGCACCGTACCAGGTTCTTCTTTGTTGAGCTCAAAATATTCCTCACCTGAGGCTGTAACCGCTAGGCGAAGCATGGATTTCTTCATTAAACTTTGGTTCTCTCTGCCTCGTTTACCGAAATACAAAGAAACATAAAACCATGTTGTTTGGAGCAGTGCGCGGGGATTTCTTGTCTCCGCACTCGCCAATTCACCAGCCTCGAACAATTTTTGGATGATTTCTGCTGTTAATGGATTCTTGTGTATTGTCCCAGCAATTTTCCCCGTACTGGCGAGGTGCTTAAGGTAGGAATTTAATGCTTTGTTGGCATCGTTAAACTGTATTCCGTCACAAATTGAAAACTTCTTGTTAAATGGCGGGGAGCGTAGGTAGCGATCGATAGCTGATCTAATTGACAGCAGACTTGTTTTCTTGTAGTAGCTCCCGTCTTGTTTTCTGGCCGAAAGATAAAACTTCGAGAGGCAGTCGTTCAATTCTTGTATTTCCATGTTTTCAAACTCGGTTTCAAACTCGGTTTGTTGTGTGAACCATTCTGTAAAAGGTAAATTTAAATGTTACGGGAGCTGCATGTAATTTAGTCGATTTATCGATACTGTAGTAGTTTTTAACGTGTCAAAATTGAATAAAGTCCATCGAAAAAGGCTGACTTACCTTTAAAAAGTTTAACACCGTACTTAGTCGCATTTTGTGTTGTCTTTGGGACTGCGTTGCTTTTAATTTCCGAAATTTCCTCGTCGGAAACATTAACAAAGCGGCTGCTGGCGGCCATTTTTGTTTTGCTTTTATAGTCACCGCTCTAGGCGGTTAATATAGCGGCATATAACAAACCGCTCAACCAATCAGATTGCTGGAAACTCTCTGTTCAGCTCTGAAATTATACTAATTCAGAATAGTAACAGGACAGAATTGATACGAGAATAGTATTCTTACATATTTGAACCAAAAACATAAAGTTTAGATAAAATTCAAATCAAGTTATTAAATATTGCTAGTGTTGTCGATGATTTCATTTATTGCCCGCAGACGTGAACTTTCATTACAAACAGCAGCTCAAGACGATATCTTTTTTAAGTTAATGACAAGGCCGGATAATTGTCCAAATCTGATCGCAAATGTATTTTTAAAAAACCTTTGTAAACATATTCTGTGATGTCCGCGGCAAAGCTTGTACTGAAACACTGAAAAAACATTCAAGATAAAGTTTTTGAAACTTAAACAAACTTAATTGAATGGCGGTAGGAAATGAATTTCATCTTGAAAATGCATTAATTACTCCAAAAAGCTCTGCTTAACTTTTTTTGTGTGAAGGTCAGTGAACGTGGGAGTTTATCGTATTTGAAAATCTAACATTGACGTTTCCCTCCATTAGGCAAAGTTCTGTTCTGTAAAACATAACGTAAAATTCAAAATTGTAGACTAAGAAATAGAATTGTACAATGTTTGAATTATTTTCAGTTGGACGTTTATTTTCCCACAATTGCCTTGACTCTTTTGCTAGACATTTTGCCATTGACAGATAAGTAAAGAATCTAGTTTTGTTTTATCGAAATACAATTACTGCCAACATTTTTTGATAACTTTCGATATCTCAGCTTCCCTTCCTAAGAAAACATCGGCATATATCCGATGACACAGTTATGAGTGAAATCGAGAAACCGCTAAATGTTTGGTTTGTTTGATAAACTAAGTATATAGTTCAAGAAAACTCAACAATACGTCCATTAGATTTTAAATTTTCAAGTTTTCAGTACTTGTTTTGTTAAGATACATAACATTTACCACGCTGTCTTTAAAGCAGGATTTCAAAGCTTCGACGCAGCAACAACGCGCGCAAGTAAGTGTCAAGATTATTAATTAAGTTTGTACTTTGCCGCCCTTCACAGTTACTTTTAGTTTAATTGCAACACATAACTTTATGCAACGCAAAACAAGCTTGTATTTAAGCCAGAAACAATAATCATAACTGCATGCTTGATTCTCTGATAAGGCGTAGCAAGTAGATTGAGAAAACCGCCACATGCTTTTTTCAAAGAGCTAGTAAATTTTGCCGAGGCTCATATTGTTCTTGACTTTTTTGCAATTTCACCCTCGATATTTTGTTTTAAATTTGGTTTTATTTTTTGCGAAGTTTTTATTGAAAAGACAAATAGAAAGAAGACATTACAAAACGAAACCACACACCAATCATGTATTGTACATTTACTGCTGAATTTAGAGGCGAACTAGGTTCATTATTTGTTGATTTATTAGTCTTCAGCGTTCAGATTGCAGTGAGCTTTTTATATTCTTTTAAGTATAGCTAAGTTTCAGTCCAGCTTCTACCAGAAAAAGTTTCCTAATTATACTTATCGAACATCAACCTGAGCTTGTTCTTAAATTGTTCTTAAATTTTGGCTAATTTGAGCCTCGTTGTTATAATATATTAAAGATGTTCTTGTCAAAAAAAAAACTCGGGTGTATACTTCCTTTTAAAGGTTAGGAAACTCCATGTTTTAAAAACTGAAAGTCTGCTTCGAACTTCTAAGTTTCAAAGTTGTATATCTCAGTGTAATTCCTTTACTATCATTTCATTCTAGTTGCTTATAATAAATTAAAAAAAATTCAATTCCCGTATGACTTGAAGTGAAATAAAAAAAACTTAAAGTTTTCTGTGTTTTTACCCTTTATATTCTGGCTAGAAAGAAAAAATACTTTGAAAGCTCGGAATACCTTTGATAAACGGTTACTCCGTAGCAATTAATTTACTGTGTTTTTATTAATGATATCAATCAGATAATGACGCTATGGCTGAGAAATTGCGGACAACTCTCATAAAAAGGAACGCTTGACAAACCCGTACACAGAGGCCGGGTGTGCGATGCATGTGTGCGTACGTATTGCTGAAAAGTATTGAGCGAACTTTTTCTGCGTTGGCTTTAAAATATAACATTGTATACAGGCTCATGTTTTGGCTGCTTCAGCTTCAGTAACCAATTTGTTCTTTAAAATTTGTTTTTATTTCTGTACTTATAATTATATCAGACTTAATGCATTGACGGGGTCCAAGTTTTACTCCAAAACTGGCTTTACATAATTGTCGAATATTTTGGCTTGTTCTTTTTCTTTGTTCATTCTTGTACAGTATTGTTAAAACATACTGATAAATGTGCAACAGTTGAACCTGGTGGTACGAGGTACTTTTAATATCATATACATGAATACGTGTACCATTTAGGACAATAGTAGATATAATAATAATAAATGAGAAACGGTGCTTCTGTAATGCGTAAATTTCGGCGTACTACACGCTTTTATTGTAAGAAAAACTTTATAAGAACAAGGCTCAAATTTGCCAAAATTTAAGAACAATTTAAGAACAAGCACAGGCTGAGGCTTGATAACTAGGAAAATTTTTGTGGTAGAAATTGATTAAAACTTAGAGATACAGTATAAAACATAAAAAGCTTCACTGTGAAGACTGCTCAATAAACAATGAAAGTAGTTCGCCTCTAAATTCAGCAGTGCAATACATGTGTGGCGCATGCCGTTTTATTTTCCAATACCTTGTTTTATTTTGTTTTTTTCTTCATTAAAAACCGCTCACAGAAATAAGAACAAATTAAGAACAAATTGAGGCTGAAATCGCCAAAAGATTAACAACAATGAGCTTCGGCAAAATTTACTGGTTCTTATATAAAAAAAGCACGTAGTTCGCCAAATCTTTTTACGAGCCGATGTTTATTTTTGGTTTCTGAATATCTGACGCTGTGCCCCCTGGACGGGATACTAATCCGTTGCAGTTTAGCCCCCAGCAGAAGCTGGTACTTATTTCTACAGCCGAGTTGACACGAATAATTTGGGTAAAGTGTCTTGTTCATGGACACAACACAGTACGTGGTGTGGCCATTATTCGCCGGAACTCACAACTCTTAAGAGTCGCACCCGCCAACTGCTTCACACCTGCGCCTCCGACTCATGTATAAAAGTGGGGAAAAATATTTCGGAAAAACTTTACCAAGATTACAACTGTGTTTCGAGTCACACGGAACTTATATATAATCACGCACCGTCTCTATACGGAAACGTACAGCGACCTCGATATATTTGTCGCTTCATGAATACCGAAAAAAGAAAACAACAAGCGCAAATTACTCTGCAATGTTTCCATGATCAACACGTGAGTTTCGAAAACGGAAAAAAATTCTCACGGAGTAAATATCAGCAAAAGAATTTTATATTGGTTCGTTTCTTGTGCGCGTTTCCGGAAGATGAGTTTAGTTCAATCGCTTTTCGTTGGGATGAGCATGCACTGCCGTCACAAGCACTTGTACATGTTCTTGAGGCCTGGTGCTTGTGTGTAAATTGATTTCCTTTCTAAAATTCTTTAACGAATGGGTTCTGCTGGTATCTTGGAGATATTGCCCAAGAAAAGAATTGATGACTCTGAGTACAGGCTATAATGATGACGTATGTAGACTGTTGCTTAGAGACAGGAGATATTGTGTCGCGCAAAGTGCAATACGAATCAGTATCTCAAAATAATAATTATTGTTCAAAAGAGGTAGTTAAGAAGTGCGAGCTATTGTCCTACCTTAAAAATACACATCCACTGAGAATACAAATTATGTCATTAACGAAAAACGTGACCCGTTTAAAAACCAGTAGTTCAGAAACAACATTTTGAAATTCTAGGAAAAATTTCTTTCATGGCCTATCGAGAGAATATTACGTGGCAACGCTGTTCATTCATTCATTGTTCTATGCAAACTATTGTGACTTTTTTATCATTTATTAGAGTCTTCCAAACGTTTTTTCAATTGTCTTTTGTTGTCTCTTTTCGAGTCAATGAGCAGCGTGCGATGGGTAAGCACGCAAAATTTTGGGGGATATTTGACCGACTCAAATGGCGTCAAGTTCCATTACAAAATTAGAAATAATAATTGGAATGGCGTCTCAAAGTAGAGCAAAATAATCTAGTAATAGCCAGTTGTTAACAAATATGGCCTTTGTAGGATAGAATAAAATTTACATGTATTTTTAAATTGCATCTAGAAAAGAAGCAAGGCAGCAATATCATCGAAACAGAAGAATAAAGAATGATATTTCTTGTTCTCGAAAAAAGCTCGTATGAATATAGTTTTTATAATGTATTCAGTTTTTTTTGCGGTGGTTAGCGAAAAAGCTGTTTGGGCGTACAAGCTTCATGTAGTGATGTAGATCATCTGGCCCAATATCGACCACCAACATTAAGTCACGCAAAATTAATTTATCACAGAAAAACCTTTCGTTGATTAGCAGTAATTTACAACGATTCTTTCAAGCAAGATTAGCCAGAGCATAATTTTGTTAATGATAAAGTTTCTTCTCTAAGATTTAAGATGCGATTATGCGTTTGCATATAAACTCATATGTTAGTCAATACTAAAAAAGCTACCCTTTCACACAATGATAGTCAGTAATCCCCTGCGAAGCTATTATTTCTTGTTGGGATCTATGAAAGAGTATATACGTCGTTTATTCGCGCTGATTCTAGAATCTTTAAATTATAAGGTGTCACAAAACAGACATATACGAACAAATATCATGCGAAAATTATCGACATTGAGTTAACGCGGAAGTTTATGATAAAAAAGGTTGACTATGTCTATTATTCCAGTTTATAGAAGTTCCGACCGTTTACGTGACTGAAAAGTATAGTGATATGTCTTGATTTCAGTGTGATTATAGTATGTAGGTGGATTATAATTCACCGATATTTCACAAATGTTTTCCAACCAGTTTGGTTTTTCGCTTTAAAATCATAGCACTGAGTGTCGCACGTCAGTTGTCTTAACAAGTTTTAAGTGGTGTTGTCCTCTGACGAAAATACATGCACCGGTTTACTGCCCTGATACTCGGGGATATTTTCGCATGAAGGAAACATTGATAACGTAAAAGAAAAAAAGTATCAGAGGATAACGATAGGTTTTACATTAGTCAAAACCGAGGAGCAATAGTAATAGCTAAAGTTTATATTATTTTAAAGCTTTTTTTAGTTGGTTATTTATGCTACCGGACGTAATTCATTGAACATTAAAACTCAAAATAAAACACTTTGGTCATCAACTCGATAAAAATGCGAAAACGTAGGTTACAAGAACGTTTCTTACGACTTTGAGTAAAAAAGACTAAAAAATAAATAGAGATAGAAACAATCTTTCATTTTGTCGAAAAAATCTTCAATTGATGTCACATACAAAATGCTGCCCGAAAGCATAAAAATACAAACTAGCGACATTCAAATGCGTTGCAGTAACAGTTCTTATCTCGCGTTTCTTGTTTGCTTCATTTGTACTCGTCAGTTAGATAAATTGTCTTTCTCTTCAAGTTTATACTCGGTGGTAAAGAATTTCGGTTTCTTTTTATTGTATAAAAGGAAAAATTAGGATGATAAGGAAAACCCGGAACGAAAAGCTTTTCCCAAAATTAGAAAATCCGAAAATAATTTTGCCTAAATTATCTGCGTAACAAATCTTTTACAACTTGTTGTCCTCGAACGATTTTGACAAAATGATTCTTAAGAAAAGCAAATAAACCTTGAACTAGTTAAGGAAAGTAAGTTACTGAGCCCACTCTGACTTATAATGCTACTTTCTCGTGTAAATGTTTCAGGGTGACAGTGCCAGTACTATAAATAAAGTAGAATCTATTTCTACAGAAAGACGAAAATATATAATTAGGTGTTAATAACATACATACCGCCTCTAACCTTTCTCTTTCAATGTGAGTCAAAGTTTGAATTCACCTCTAAATCCTTGTCGAGGAAGAATGCCTTGAAGATCCCTAAAGGACAAAAACTCCTGTTGATACAAAGTTGTCTCTGTGAAGTTTCTTTTAGGTATTTAACGTGTCTAATGGAGAGAAAACTCGTTTACGCCGTAATTTGCGCTTACGTCATTACCTTTTAAAGATTTTCGTGTCACGCTGAGCGGGCATGCAACCAAAGTAAGTGGCTCTGGCCACCAAACAAAGACATCCCCCAACTTAACCAATATCAATATTTTGCTAATCTCTCTCGGTTTCTTCCTTCCCAAAGCCCGTCCTTTTTCTCTTGGCGTACGTTTTAGACTCTACAACTGCGTACATACATAATAAAATTTACATTTTCGAACCCAGTATGAAAAAGTGTATGATAGATCATCATTATCATCATCATCATCATCATCATCATCATCATCATCATCATCATCATCACCATCACCACCATCATCATCATCATCATCATCATAATCATCATCATCATCATCACCATCACCACCATCATCATCATCATCATCATCATCATCATCATCATCATTATCATCATCACCATCATCATCATCACCATCATCATCATCATCACCATCACCACCATCATCATCATCATCATTGACATTATCATCATCACTATTACTCTTATTAAGATTATGACTATGACTATGATTAGGACTAGGACTGGGAGTATGGTCATGGTTATGGTTATGTTATTGTTACGGTTATGGTTGTGATTATGGTTATGGTTACGGTTATGCTGGGGGTCATGGTTAGGATTATTTCTATGGTTATGGTTATGGTTGGGGTTGGGGTTGATTTTGGGGTTATGGTTATGGTTGGGGCTATGGTTAGGATTAGGGTTATGGTTAGGGTTATTTTTATGGTTGTGGTTAGGGTTATTGTTGGGATTATGGTTAGGGTTATTTTTATGGTTGTGGTTAGGGTTATTGTTGGGATTATGGTTAGGGTCATTTTTATGGTTGTGGTTAGGGTTATGGTCGGGGTTATGGTGAGGTTATTTTTATGGTTGTGGTTAGGGTTACGGTTGGGATTATGGTTAGGGTTATTTTTATGGTTGTGGTTAGGGTTATGGTAGGGGTTATGGTTAGGGTTATTTTTATGGTTATCGTTATGGTTATGATTATGGTTATGATTATGATTATGGTTACTAGACGTCGCGATGGGTTCTTTCACACCATTAGTTTTTGGAACCAATGGCATCACGGGTACTGAATGGCAGCGTTTTCTTGAACAGAGAGGCGGTGACAATACCACATTGTCATCACTTGGCTTAGAACTGTCTGATCTTTTGAAATTTTGGAATCAGTTTATGTATGCGTGGGGGACTCAAGAAAACCCTTTGGTGCACAAACTAGGAGACTCTGTTGACTGCACTTTTGTCAGCATATAAATAAATTTGTTTTATAAACGAATGTTAGTTTTTTTCCCATATTTTAGAATAAGTTTATCTAAATAATGTATATACGATTCATGATTTTTATCACCTTTATCATTATCGTTATTATTATTATTATCATTATTATTATTATTATTATCATTATTATCATTATTATTATTATTATTATTATCATTTTTAATTTTTTTTTATTACTATTAATGTAAATATTATTATTATTATTATTATTATTATTATTATTATTATTATTATTATTATTATTATTATTATTATTATTATT
>JAOCPT020569989.1:0-10772 GCA_026546935.2 Palythoa grandiflora | reverse complement strand
TTCATTCACAGCAGAACAATGACGCTGGGTAATCTTTCGGCTTTTTCATTCACAGCAGAACAATGACGCTGGGTAATCTTTCGGCTTTTTCATTCACAGCAGAACAATGACGCTGGGTAATTTTTCGGCTTTTTCATTCACAGCAGAACAATGACGCTGGGTAATCTTTCGGCTCTTTCATTCACAGCAGAACAATGACGCTGGGTAATCTTTCGGCTTTTTCATTCACAGAAGAACAATGAAGGAAGCTTATTGTTCACTACTGTGAGCGGTAGCACAATTGCTTTTATTCTCTATCGTTGTTAACAAAAGAGCATATTGTTCACTATTGTTAGCGGTACCAACATGGCTATTATTCTCTATTAACAAAAGAAAACAACAGCCACTGTTCTGCTGTCAACAAAAAACGACCGCGCTTTTATTAAAATCAATCCAAAATTGTAACAAGGATGATGTTGTTTGTACCAAGAAAGTCCTTATCAACCATTTAATTTTATTTCCTTCAGCTAGGTTTCAACACCTGAGTCAATGAACATTTAATGTTTAAAGTTAAAATACTAAGTAAAAATATACATTTTAAAAATGTTTGGAAATCGCACGCTAAACAAATTCACAGTTTGAAATCTAGACATTTCAATGCATTGCCGTTGACATTTTATATAAGTTCTACACTGCTTTCTAGTATAAGCAAATAATGAAACCCAAAGCCAACATTGTTTTTTTATCTCGTAAATCTCAAATATGCACATCAACATTTGTGTTCCCTATATGTGGATTAGACCCATTTCCCACGATATAAAATTATGATTGTAATATTGCATTACACTACTGTATGTCCTTCCCTCCCATTCTTTTAGTTACTGGATAATTTACTTAAGGGTATGGGAGTTTTTCCCAAAGCTATATCTTTAAAAAATTTAAATATGAAAATTCCAAAATCCAAAATCCAAAAATTCAATTGAACAATACCAATGATACTTAAGTCTTAATTCAAAAACTATTTAAAACTATATAAATCTAAATTATATCTGGTAATTAAATCCTGCTAAAAGATTGTTTTTTCTATTTTGTCCCAATCACACTTGTTATTTAATTTCTATATTCATCACCACAGTCCCCAGTTGTTGAAAACAAATCATTTCCTTTCTTACACACTGACTCTAACTTTTCCACATCAAGTTTATCTAAAGCAAAGTCAAAAACTTTTGTGTTATCCTTAATGTGGCTGCAGGTACCAGGCACTCCAAATCTGCAGCCAACGATGATTCCAGCTACAGCTGTTTGCTCAAGAATGTATCGCTCAGCAATATTGGCAACTGAAACATTATACTCCCTAGCAATACCGGATAAAACTTCTAGAAGTTCTTGAAACAACTTCCAGCTACCCCATGCATCAACCATTTGCTTATATTTTGAAAGTGATGCAGTGTTAAGTTCTCTGTGTGTCACTGGCTCATGTGAACCAATGTAGTGATCGGTCAGCAATCCTCCCCCGAGTACACCATATGCAAGCAATTTAATCCCATTTGCTTCACAGAAGGGGACCATTTTAACCAGTGGCCGCTGATCAATGAGCGAAAACTGAACCTGGTTACTGGAAATTTTTATTCCTTTATCAACAATGTTTTGCAAATGCTCTGTATTGAAGTTTGTTAACGACAGCTCAGTGATTTTTCCCTTGTCTTGTAATTCTGCAAGATAGCCAAGAGCATCCAGGTACCTCTTATCTGAGTAATCCCACCAATGAAATTGTACCATGTCCAGCACTTCAACTCCCATCCGTCTCATTGACATGTTGATATACCTCTCAACAGCTTTCTTGGTGATTTGTGTAGTGGCTAGGTTGGGCACCCACTTGGTTAGAGCTTTTGAGATATAAAGGTGAGCAACAAACAAAATATTAGAATTTGTCTTGATAATAAAACACTTTGCCAATATTCATTTATTTATTTACTTGATTTGACATAAATGGCAGGAGGTACCCACGTAGTGATTAATATCCACTAATGGGGCCCCTATTTATGTACAGCATAGTACTCCTGAACATGGGCATTGTGTATCAGAGATATAATAAATAAATTATTTTAAAATTAATAATAATAAATGAAATATTTGTATAGCCCCATACTGCAGGCTTCTAAGGTGCTGCTAACAAAACAGTTAAATAAAGAACATAACACCAGCTAATACAGATACATGTACAATTGGTAATTCTACAGTTTAAAGTCTTAATGTAAATGCTATATTAAACAACTAAATTCCTTCTGAAATAATACCAATAAGAAAAACTAATGCAGAAAAACGTTTCAAAGACAACTTGTTATCATTATCAAGTGAGTTAAATTTGCATACAGTAAAGTTAAAATTTGCATACAGTGAGGCTGAAGAAAACAAAATAAAGGAGAAGTCTGTTGTTCTTAAATAACTGTTCTCACAAAAGCAAAGTTGAATAAATATTTTAGCAGGTATTGAATATTTGCTCAGCAGTCTTTCAAGTGAAACCTGTTTAAATCAATGCTTCAAATTGATTTTTTCTTACCTTTAAAAATTTTACACCATATTTTGTTACTGCATTTGTTTTATTTTCCATTGTTTTGTCAATTACAATCTTCAAATCGTCTTCAAAACTGATTAAAAATCAGGAACTGTAAGGTCCTACATTGGATCTCACAGACATTATCTATCACCTGATAGATAGCGAGTACAGTAGCCAATCACATTACAGCATTTGTGATAGATAGTGACTAGATTTCTGCCAAAGTGTGTTAATTAGTGGATGAGAGTTTTGACTCTCACAGCTGCATTTTTCACAAATCCATTGAAAGAACACAAAACTTTGGACAAATGTCAACTGCTCAACCACTGCACACACAAAAACTGTATCATTAATAATATATACAAACTGAATGAATATCCCTGGACATGGCCAATTACTGGCATCAAAGTCTGTTTGTATGAAAGGCCTGGAAATAATTGTAGTCCAGAGTTGGCACATCTGTAGCCTCTCCATCTACTGGCCAGTGCCCTGATTGAATATTTTTTATTGATATTTTTAACTAAGTTTACCTTGCTTTGTTTGTAATGGATTTATCGTTGTTATTGTTCAAAGTGTTCATGGCTTACACAAGATTACATTGAAGGGAGGTGGGGGGTACTAAACACTTGTTGGTTTTTCTGGCGCATTCTCAGCACAGCTGATATGGGGTGTCATATGTTAAAGAAGTTGAACCACAGTGATGCTTGAAATTGGACAGCCATTCTTTAATGGCTGGACCAACCAACTACTTTACAACACGTGCAGTGAAAACTATGTAAAAAATGTGTGTTTGCTATGTTAAAAATGAACAATGTATCTATGCATCAAGCGAAGACAAAGTAATTGACTGGTGTAACTTCTGATCTTGACTCTGGGTTGAAAAGAACTTAGAAAGACTCCATTAAACTCTGTTGAAACTCCAGTAAATCTCCAAGTAAACTCTGGTTAGTCTTTTCACTCATAATGCAACTCCAATTCTTCAATATACATGTCAAAAAGAAGCTATTTTTAAAGTTCATTTATTCTTTAGCAGTGGCGCACAGGAAACAACAAAAGCCAGACTTTGTCTTATAAAATCGATTATACAGTGGTTATTATATATTAAATTAGCTACCTTAGCTTATTATAGGAAATTAACACTACATGAAATTAACGTGAATCGTAAAAATTTGCATTAATTTAGGTCACATTAATTTTGTTTAGCGTTAACTTCAACAACGATAATTAAGTGCAGCATTAATTTCCACGCTCTTAATTTCCAGTATTTTACCCCTAATTTCGGAACCTGTTCAAACAATCTAGACACCTAAAAAGTATTTCTTTCTTTCCATTTACTTTTATTTTTCATCTTTCGCAAAAGCTAAGGCAAAGGTTTACAATATTTCGAGTTCATCGTCATTGTTGTCGCTGTCAGAAGTGATGTCAATATCTTCTCCTTTGATTTCGATTTCGATCAAGATAGATTTCGAATTGTCATCATAGTCTGTCTCGACAGAATATGAGACTTCCTCTGTTCTCTCTTTCAAAATTGCCATACTTTTCGCATCGCTCCACTGGACAGAAACGACCATTAGTATTTCAAGACCTCTTTGAATTAACGGCGATCTTTTCGGTTTCACTGAAATAACTCTTCCTGTAAATTTCAAAGCCCCGCCACGGCAAGATAATGAAAAAAGTCTATACGAATGGCTTTTAACAGATAAAGGAAAGGGCATTATTTTATAGGGGTGGAGATCGGCCGGTATCATGAACTGTGTGAAAAACGCTAGAAATGGCCAGATTCCGTCAAGTAACCCTACGTATAGAATTTTGCGTACTGTTGTGTTGAGCACATGGCTCAGTTTTGTTCAGTTTTAATTTTTTTTGCATCAAGTTGTTTCAGTTGTCACCACCAACTGTATGTTAATCACGTTAATTTTCTTTATTGTGAAATTCTACCTTTAAATACCCTAATTTAATGGAGAGTTAATTATCTATAATAAGGTATATTACGGAGGACTTCTCGGATTTACGGTAAAATTTTCAACTAATCAACTTCACATATTAGAAGATAGCAATTAGCACTTTCATTAGCAATGGAATGTTTGGCTAGATATCTTACTGAAATAATATTACAATCTTTTGACGAAGTCTACTCTTGCAGCTCTTTGCGTGAGCCTGATTTTACTGGTCTTTCAATTGCCTAAAAACCCACTTGGTACATCGATTTTAAAATTGTTTTTTTGATAAATGTGAAAAACATTACCCATATTTTTCAAATATGAAGTCAATTTTTTGGTGTATCACGATACGAAGTTGTATGGCGGTTTCTTGAAAATGCAACTTCAATCATTGTCGTATCGCGCTGACGGTCACAAATGGATTTCGTGACCGAGTTGATTCTAAACGAAACTTTTAAAATTTGTCTTATAAAACAAAGCATTTCAATCAAAAATATACGGAATAAATTATACGAACATTACAAATGTTACTTTTGTATATTATAGTTACTTGACCCAGGAAAATGAAAAAAAAAATTGGACTTATAAACAATGTCACGCCAAGAAAAATTGCTTTTCAAAATTGTCAATAATTTTATTTCATATATTGCACAGCTCAAAGTTCATTGTCCAAAGATAATATCGGAAGCCTACATAAAAACCAAACAACTGTTAATGCTTGTGAGTTAGAATGGGATTCTGACAAAACGTACTTCAGAGCTCGTGACATTTCTTCAAAATTAATGAACAGGACCGCGAAAAGAGCAAGTCCGTGGAAGAATGTAGTTGAGTCTGTTTTCATTCCAAACCAAAGTACAATAATTATGTTTGTTCTAAAAGCGACTGTATTAAATGGATAAAAACTTATTTTCCTGTTTCGCTTTTCGATTAGTATTGAAAAAATATGACTGGAGTGATACATGTATGCCGACAACAAACAGTAAATTCATAAAGCTAGCGCACCAAAACTGCAACTCAAAGATGTTTACCAGTAAATAATTGAATAAAAACAGATCGATTTAACACATAATCTTTTAGATCTGTCCAGCATCTAGCCAGAATTGTGTCTTGCTCGACTGAAACGCTATCGAAAACAAAGTTGCACACGGAAATGAGACATGTATTTTTCTTTCACTAAAAGACTTGCACCTGCTGCGTGGAAAGCTACGTAATTTATTTGAGTAACTCAAATGTACTCAAGCAAACAAACACTATAAGAACCTTGTGGAAAGCTTGGACTCATCAGTTCAGTGGCAACTATCTCAAAGTGGCGGAGTACGGGCACAGATATCAAAAGAACCACCAGCATTTACCACACTAGACTTTTACAAGATTTGTTGGGCAAAGGATAGATCTTCGACTTCAATCAACAGACAAGCCAGACAATCAAAAAGAATAAATTGGTAATGTATTTTTTTGCTTATAAATGTTGATTTTTTTAATCGTTTTTGCGTTTTTTCAGTCATGATATTTGTTCGTTTCATAAAACTAAAACGGCACTGTTGGAAGTTTGTTGAACTGCACTCTTAATAACTAAACCGACGTTGCAATCACTATTCATTGATGTAACGAAAGTTAAAAACTTGAAGCAAACAGGAATAAACATTTACAACTACCAAATTAGGAAGTGTCTAAATGGCCGGCAGCCGGCCAGGGTTTTCAAATTACTAAATGGCCGGAATTCGAATATTTCAATAATTATAGAAATCTACAAGTATTTATCAATCGAAAATCCCCTATCTTTATTAAGAACTACCAAACGCTTCTAGTGACTATAAAATGGTTTTATTTCAACGTTTTGTCTTTTCTCGGTATAGAGTAGCGATGGCTTGTTCGACGACACTTAGAAAAGGATCTTGAAATCACTAAATGACCGGCATTTAATTTTTCCGCTAAATTAATGCTAAATTATCAACGAAAAACTATTTTACGCAATGCAAGCTATCGGCGTTAATTGGAAGTAGAAACCACTTCGTGGCTACAAGTAAAACTTAGCTCTTTCGTGACAAGCGCAGGTCATGACGTCTGAAATTAGCGAACAAGCCCTCACTACTCTATGAAGACAAAACGTTGAAATAAAACCATGTTATAGTCACTAGAAGCGCTTGGTAGTTCTCAATAAATACAGGGGACTTTCGATTGCTAATTTCTCAGAGATTTCTAGAATTATTGGAAAAATTTCGACTGCCGGCCATTTAGTAATTTGAAAACCCTGGCCGGCAGTTGGCCACGATTTTTACTAAGTGTCTTCGAACAAGTCCTCGCTACTCTATGCAGAGAAAAGTAAAAACATATTATAGTCAATACAAGCGCTCGGTGGTTCTTGATAAATATGGGGACTTTCGATTGATAAATACTCGTAGATTTCCATTGGAAAAATTTCGTCTGTCGGCCATTTAGTATAATTTGAAGACCCTGGCCGGCAGTTGGCCATTTAGACACTCACAATAATTATTATTGTACTTCTTATAATGTTCCCGCCTTGCATTTCTACACTGTATATATAGAAAGGACAGCAGGACTGAGAAATTTGATTTTATATACCATCACTGCAGCTGGTTTTAAAGTTAAAAATTAGAACGGCCGAAAATTTCGGGTCTGTCAAGCTGATACGCTGTCCTTTGACTGTGCGAGCAGCCACTGACTTGTTTGCTTAAAGTCGACAGAGCCAGAAGCAAACAATATGCCAAATTTTCTTCCATTGCCTCAAAGAGAAAAACTGAATGAAGCAGAGAGTAATTTTCGCTGTCAAGCTGATACGCTGAACAACCCGTGTTCATCAGCAGACTGCCGGGGTGCGAGTGGTGCGAGTAAATGATATGAATTGCTTGCTGACAGTCGGCAGATGGAAATACTCGAAGCTCTGGAAGCTTCTTTGAAAACATCTAATTTGGAAAACTAAAAGAACCAAATGTGAATTCAATAGACGTTTGAAGCACCTTCACATGGAAAAGGTTTGGGAAATCAAAAAGATAAAAGGTTATTGTATTTTGTTGGAAAGTTGGCAAGAGGAAAAGGCTTAAAAAACAGGTGAGGGTTGTGAATTATTCCGGATCGTTATGGAGTTTATATATCGCTGTCTGAAACATATTTTTAAAAAGCCCGGTTTATATAACTTTAAAACCTTTAGTTTCAGGCGAAGTCTAAAGATAAGTAAATTTGGTTTTTTGCCCTGTGTTAGAGCAAAATCAAAATATTTGCCAGGGGCAAAAGATTCGGTGCACGTGTTTAATTCATTTTATTGATTCATTTGTTTCAATTTTGGGAATATTCAAACACGGTCATCAACAGTGCAGATATTGTGAAACAGAAATTCACTTCTTAGGCATCAAAATCTATGTTAGATCTTTCTGAATTTGACTTTTTCTTCATAACAGCAGATTCTACATTTTGTGTTACAAGAAAAAACACATCGTAAATGTATTTTTGTGAGGGAAGCCGGGTAGGGCCTGCTGTCAAGTAACTTTAGGGGATCTTATACAACAATTTTTTTTTTGTTCTAAATTCAAGTTTTTCCATAAGTTTCTACCCCCTTGTAACTACGAAATAAGACCAACACAGTGAACATTCAAGTCTCTTGTTGCCTTGGCAACATAGAAAGCTTGGTTAAGGGTGTTAAAAGGGCTCCCATTTATAAACATTGCAGGGTGAAGATAAACACTTTTGGCAGACTCAAACTATTTTTTACAGACACTGCTTATGAGGGTCTAGGAGGTAAACTTCAAACTTGTGATTTTTTTAAAATTGCTGGTGCCAAAATATGGAGAATTTTGCTTTGCCAAAAACAGGTGTTTTGCCTGTCAAGAAAGTTGAAAACAAAAGATTTTGCAATTTTTTAAGGTTTACTTCCCAGAGTGTTTCTTTGGCTTACCTTTGACGCATAAACTAAGTGGTTACTTTAAAATCTCCGAGAAGAGGAATGTTTACAAATCTGACATTTTACATAAATCAGAAAGTATAGAAATAGTTGGTATAATTTCCTGATGTCATGTTTTGCATTCTCTAGTGCAGATGGATTTGTGACAGATTAAATAAGGGAAAAAATATCACAGTTATTAAGCAAGCCAGTTTATCAGTTTTCTCATCACTATTGGTACTAAATATTCATTAAAATGTGACCTAGCTCAAAAAATGCACAAAACAAAAACACCAATTTTACCTGCAAACAGAGCTCTCTCAAATCTTTATTTGCTAGGTCACATTTTAATGATTATGTAGTCCCAGTATTGATGAGAAAACTGTTATGGAAAGTCAATGCATTTCATAACGTCAAGGGAGTGCGAGGACATGTCTTCCACTAACTAGTTTTTTTTTCCTCCAAAAATAAAAATTAAGACAAATTAGGGAATCCGAGGAGCCTCAGTTGTTCTTAAGCCGATAGTTTTTGACTTTCATTGTTTTAAAAGAGTTTATTCGGATCACGTTGTTCAGTTTAGCGGAGTTCAGTAGTTTATGGCAAGTTTTCCACTTAAAAATTATGTCGAATGTCGACATTTTATTGCTGAAAGTATTCATCAAGGTAGCGACGTTTCAAGGGGAAGATGCAGTGGCCTCTTATTGTCTTTTATGATATCTTTAAGCACTGTTGCATGTTCGGTTGCCGCCAGCTGTGCGAAGGTGCACGGAAACGATCGATAGAACCCTTGCAAAAAGAGATAGAATGTTCTGGAACACTTTCGACAATCAATTTAATTCAGATTCTATGAGTTGATATCTTTTAAATATCTATCCGATAAAGTTTTTTTGACCGTAGGAAATCAATTGAGGGTTGTATAACATACAATAGCAGTTTTGGCTGTCACGGTAATTTAAAAAAAGGCAGGCATTAAGACCATTGAACAATATAAACTATAAGTATAAATCTACTAGCGTTCTATTACCAATGCTGTTCTCTGATTGGCTACCCTACCCACTATCTGTTCGGTGATAGATACATGGGTAGCGATTGTCAACAAAATGGCGGCCGCTCCTTCGAGGTTTCGAAGTGTGAGTGAAGACGATTTGGAATAATTTACTAAAATTGACAGCTTTGTTTTTGAACGACTAGTATATTTATACTAAAACAATTACATTATTCGCTCTCGATTTCTATCGCGTGATAGTTGATTCGAGCTGCGCCCTCATCAACTATCGCGATAGAAATGTCGACCTCATAATCTAATTGTTAATTAATATTTACCTGAACCGATATTCATTTTCGCGAGCTCTGATTGGCTCCCGTCAATCGCGATATCCAACTCTATATTCTCTCGATATTCCAAGACTATCAGTTGATTCTGAGGCGGTAGTCAAAATGGCGTCGCGTTTCCCGCCAGTTACAGACGATGAAATTTTTGTTTTAAACGAAGAAGCCATTCCAGCAAACACGAAGAGGGCAACAAAATCTGGCTTTTCGGTTTTTAATGGTAAGAACAAAATCCTTTTCTTTCAGAATTTGTTAAAAATCCACGAGAGTGTTCTTCAAACAAACCCCGAAGAATGTAAACAAAATTCATAAAATTGACGAAAATTTGTTTTATTTACAAATACAATTAAAATTATTTTCAGAGTGGTTTCAAAGTCAAAAAGAATTTACGACCTTAATAGATCAAAACAGTCCATTTGAACTGAAAAAGTGCTACAAAAAGAAAAAAAAACTTAAGATTTACATTGTATTGCTTCTTTGAGAATAAAGTGCACTTTTATCCAAATGCTTTGGTAAATACTAATTCGCGTCTCGGTATACATCCACCACTATTCCATCCCCTCCCCTTCGGGGAATAGTTGTTTTGAATTATATTGTCTTTTGTTTAAGTTTTAATGTTCTCAAAACGTCAAGTACTGTTAACAAAATTCCCCTTTCATTGATGAAAAAACACTAGCATTCTAATTTGGGTACGGAATGATAGAAATGATTACCTAGTTTATGGTCGTCCGAATGTTTCAAAATTCGCTAAACAAAATTCGCTGTCGCTAAATTGTAATCGCTGTCGCTAGATTTGCAGTCGCTATCGCTAAATTGTAATCGCTGTCGCTAGATTTACAGTCGTTATCGCTAAAATGTAATCGCTGTCGCTGGATTTACAGTCGCTGTCGCTAAAATGTAATCGCTTTCGCTAGATTTACAGTCGCTATCGCTAAAATGTAATCGCTGTTGCTAGATTTACAGTGGCTGTTGCTAAAATGTAATCGCTGTCGCTGGATTTACAGTCGCTGTTGCTAAAATGTAATCGCTGTTGCTAGATTTACAGTCGCTGTTGCTAAAATGTAATCGCTGT
>JAOCPT020569898.1:0-10773 GCA_026546935.2 Palythoa grandiflora | reverse complement strand
TTCATCCAAAACGCGACATGATAGATAGACGAAAAGGTAAACCTAGACTTGGGCCCCACAGGTAGCCCAAGTAAAAATACATGGGCAGGTAAATAAATCGGGCTTCTGTTTCAACCGTTTGCAGAGTCACTTCCCAATGAAGAAATGTCCCTGGCTTCTTCCTCCATATTTGGTAATTACCCTGGCTTCGAATAAAACAATCGGTTCGCAGAAAATAAAAATAATCAAATCTCATTTTTACAGTGAACAAACAATTGGCATGAACTGGTAATTGCTTCAGAATTGAAGTTCAAGGTGACGCTGGTTTAAATTTCAAACCAGAAGCTTTTTTTCTTATATTTTACTTGCAAAGAAAGTGTATATTTGGTTTACTGTTGGACATTTCTATTTCTAATTTTAAAATTAAACCGCCCTATTTGGAAAGTTGTACGCTCGAAGAATGATTGCAGATATTTTAGAAAAACTATAATTTGAAGTTACCATTTATTCCAGCTTCGTTGCCGTACACATGCTTGTTGGAACCAGGTAAGCAACAGTACACTGCTGCTTGTATTCTTCTATCTGCAGCGATTCAAATCAACGGCGCTTGTGGTTGATTTCTCAATCTTCCCAGTTTTGATTGATTTTAAAAAATGTCATTAAATTCTCACCAACAGAAAAAGACGCTGTACTCCTCAAGAGATTTTTGTACTTGAATGTAGAAGTTAGAGGAATTTCAGTTTCTACTGCTTGTGAAAACTACGCGAATACAAGACGGGCCGACGGCAACGGTTTAAGCAGACGTCTCCCACATGCACACAGATTTTTCTCCCAAAGTCCGCGGCCAAACGTTTTGATGCAGAAATTTCACATAAATAACAGCTGTATTCTACACATATAAAAGCTAACAAAACATAAAATTTGTTTGTATTTAGATGAGCATTTGAATTTTAAAATTTGAAGAGTTGAGAAAACGCGAGCTTTAAGTTTCAAACGTGTGTGTTGTCAAGAAAGGCAGAAGTCATGAAATAAATCTATTTGTGTCAGTACTTTGATTTTCTTTTTGTATTAATTGGTTTGAAGGATTTTATCATATTTCATGTAAATATATGTTTGTAGAACCAAGAAAAACGCTGAATAAATGCTTTTTATGGATGTAGCTTCTTCATTAAAATAGTTGTAAAATTGAAACCGAATAAGTTCCACAGCAAAGAAGAGTTTATTTAAACATGCTTTCTGTTTTCAAAACAACGCATTTTGAATGAAAACACTTCAGACAATTTATTTTATGGATTTATAACGTGCATAATTGTAACATAACATTTTCCTGCAAATTATAACTAGTTGCTCTATTCGTTCATCAAGGCTCGCATCACGCGGACTTGAGGCTGTCAATCCATATGTATAAGTTGGCTCGAAATATTTTCACACGACCTTTGTTCATACAAAAGAAAAACTAGGTTTTTATTTTTCTGTTGTCCCGATCGTTCTAAAAGGAGCGGATTTATTTTTAGATTGTAAGTTTGGAAACGACGAGAACCAGTAAGCGCTCCGAAGAGAAAGATTTCAAAGAATTAATTTTTAAAACAAACAAACAGCAAGCAGTCGCTCCAAAAACAACGGTATGATTTGTTCAAACCTGAGCTCACAAGTCTACTAGTCCACAGGTCTGCTGTGCTGCTTAAAAAAAGCTCGAGCCAAGACTGACTCCAACCGGGTGTTTCTGTGCGTACCGGAGGAAGTGTTTCTTGATTGGTTGAGGGTTAGGGTCAGCTTTATTTCAATGTTTTTCATTGGTTAAAACTGTATTTACGTAATGTGTATGTGCAACAATGCCTCCGGTACGTGCAGAAGGAGCCCTCCAGCCTCGTTCCCTTATCAAATTCGAATCAATAACGTAAATTAACCCTGAACGATGTTGATCTTCCAAAATGCCTAGTAGACAGCGAAGCGAGGATGTACGCAGATGACACCATGTCAAAGTATGGATGGTACTAATATCTCAAGATGACGGTGGATGGCAATCAGCTCAGTGAGCTTCGACATGTTGGTTCCCTATATCACCGAAGACTAAAGCTACTTCGTATCTGTTAATCTTTGTGCCCTATGTGATACACCAAACTACTTGGTGTATGTTAACTATCATGTTACATGTTAACCGTTTTAAAGCAAACAATCAATGTTCAATGTTCAAGGATACTTCGAATCTGCTAACTTTTGTGTCCTATGTGATACACCAAGCTACTTGGTATATGTTAACTATCATGTTACATGTTATCCGTTTTAACGCAAACAAATAATGTTCAATGTTCAAGGATACTAAGTCTAGATTGTCTCTACAGTTCTCTCTACATTTCAAACTCTTTCAAGTATTCAGGTTTTCGAATCACTCTTCCGCTCCGAGTAGTTTGAACTGGCTCCGGAGGTTGTGTTGCTAGCAGTCACAGCTAGGCTAGCAGCTGGCATCGCAACACTCTGCTCTTCGACATGTGTTTTTACTTCCACGAGCTCACTTCCTTGTTGTTGACAGGTCGACAGTGGCTGAGATTTGTCCTGTTGTGTACACAGCTCCTGTTTGTACTTTTCATTTCAATATCCTCAAAGGTAATGTTTTGAATGGCTCTTCCTTTGTTCTTCTAAGATCTCTTCGATTCCGACGAAACACATGTCTAGTTTCAGTTATGACTTCATAGGATCTAGAATCCCTCTGCTTTGTGAATTCTGCCTTTCTCAAATCTTTCTAGTTTCCTGATGGTGCCACTTGCACCACATCTCCTTTGGTGAGCGCTTGAAGATCCTTAGCGCCTTGGTTGTAATAGTAAGCTTGCTTTTCTTTGATCACTATTATCTTGCCAGCTGTGCTGTCTTCAGTCTTGAGCAGCTTGTAAATTGTCGAAAGCAGAGTCTTGGTACGACACCTCATTAGTAGTTGAACTGGGCTTAACACGATCACTTGTGTAGGAGTGTTTCTGAAGTCTAGCAGAGCTAAGTATGGGTCACTTCCTGCTTTCTTTTCTTTTTGCATCAGTCCTTTTGCAGTCCTGACTACTCGTTCAACCTTAATTTTCAATTGAATTACCAGTCATTACTGAACTGGGCGAACTCTTCAGATGAGAATTATGGGCCGTTATCGGACATACAAATGTCTTCCAAGGGCTTGTGATCAGAATTAACAGTCACTGGCCAGCCGTACGTATACAGGTGGAACTTCTCCAAACCAAACATCAAACTTAACAGCTCCTTTTCTATTTGGGCATAATAAGTCTCAGTTTTGGTCAGGGCCCTGCTGGCATAAGCAACTGGCTGGCCATTTTGCAGCAATGCCGCTCCAAGGTCTGTCTCTGACGCATCACACTGCAAAGTAAGCTCTTCTTTCGGGTCATAGTATTTCAGGGCAGTTGTCGTTGTAACCAGTTGCTTGACTTTCTCCACTGCCTCATCATGTGCCTCCAGCCAACACCACTCAACTCCTTTGACTGTGAGCTTTCTGAGGGGGTCACATATGCCACTGAGTTGTGGAAGAAACTTGCTCAAGTAGTTGACAAATCCCAAGAGGCGCTGGCCTCCTTTTACATCTGTGGGACTTGGCATCTGTACTACAGCCTTTATCTTCTCTGGATCAGGTTTCAGTCACTCTGAGGTGATTTGGTGTCCAATAAAGGGTACATTGGTTATCCGAAGTTTAATCTTTGCCTCGTTGAGCTTAATGTTCCTTTCTCTACACCGCTCCATGAGCGATCATGGCCCCATGTGGCTTCCTCCACTGTGGGTCCGTCACCAAATATCAGAATGTCATCATGTATACACTTAACTCCAGACAAACCCTCTATTGCTTCGTGCTGTCTTCTTTGGAATTCTTCTGGAGCTGACGAGATTCCAAATGGCATGCGTAACCAACGATATTGGCCATGTGGTGTATTAAATGTAGTAAGTTAAGAGCTGTTCTCAACGAGTGCTACGTACCAAAATCCACTTTTACATCCACTGTGCTTAAAACTTTAACATTAGTTAGTTCAGGAAGAATTTCCTTAATAGTTGGTACTGGATAATGACTACGCCTGATTGCATGGGATCGAAGCACACTCTTAATTTAATGGCTACGCCTGATTGAATTTGGGATCGAAGCACACTCTTAATTTCCCATTCGGCCTCTTACAACCGCCACACTGGGGTTGGTGACGTGACTGGGGCTGGTACTCCCATCTTTGTCAATCTTTCCAACTCTTTCTCCAAATCTACTCTCATTGAAACTGGGAACTTTCTGGGGGATGCACTACTGGTTTAACACTACTGTCTACATCAATGTGGTACTCACCAGCCATCAGACTTGTTCCCTCAAACACATCACTGTATTCCTCAAGAAGCACGTCTTTTGTGATTGATCGCTGCTTTTTGACTGGATGCAGTTTTATTGATGGTTGTGTACTGACCTGTGGTTTGCTACTAGTTGCGGACCACTCTGTGCTAGCAGCGTTTTGTTCGGAGCTCTTTTTCAGGGTTAGGATGTTCTCATGTCTTATTGTCATTAGCTCCATCTGCTGGATAGCTCGGCTACTAAGCAATGGCATGAACTCAGCTTCAAGTATTACAAACTTGGCTTTGTATTGCTTTCCATTCCTTGGATTGACAATTTTCATCCAACAGTGTCCCAATGGCTTTATTGCTGACTGATTATACATGGATAAAACTTGCTCAGTTTGAGTTAATGAAAGATCTTTAATGTGATCTAGCTTACATGCAGGGATGACATTGCAAGTAGCACCACTGTATAACTGGAACTTCATAGATTTTCCACTAATATCCATGACTGCATACAACTGCTTTGGATACTTAGACTCTATAAGAGTATTCACATGCATCATTTCACTAGGTGTCAACCTCATTGATCTAATTTCTTCGTATTCATCATCCGATTCAACTTTTTTAACTATTTTAACTTGCTTTGTGGCACTGTGACCCAGGATGCCCGGTGATTTTTTCTGACATTTTCTGCATGTCTGTCCATATGCTAGGCACCTCTCTTTTTTCATTTCGTGTTGTTTGCCGCAGTATTTGCACTGCCTTGTAGTGCCTTTAGGTGTTGAGGAGCCTTTAGATAACTGATGCACAGTATGTGTGGACTCAACCTCCTTTGAACGGCTTTTTGATAGCGCAGCTGCTCTACAAATTTGTACACATTTCTCAAACTCTAAGCTCGATTCTCTGAGAAGCCTTTCTCTTACGATTACATCAATTATGCCACAAATTGTTCTATCTCAATGGAGGGGGTCCTTCAATAATTCAAAATTGCAAGTATTTACAAGTATCTTCAATTCTGATAAATATTCCTCAAATGACTCACCATGTTCCTGATTCCTGGTAAAGAATTTGTAACGTTCAACAGCTTCGTTCTTTATGGGATCGCAGTGTACATCAAATGCTTTCACCAGTTCATCTATTGTACGATCTTTTTCTTCTGTTTCAAAATGCATTGTAAATTTCTCTTCCTTCCTTGCCAATAAGGTATTCAACGATTCATCCGTCTTTGTCATTGCTAAATCCAAATACCAGTTCCTCTTTCCAACGTTTCCATTCTTGTGGCAGACTCTTTGCTTCAAAGTCAATCTCCGTTGGAGGCTTCAGCCGCTCCATTGTTGGGCACGAGGTTTTTGCAACTTTACAACTATTAACTCAAATAAATCTAAAAATAACACTTTCTGTATGCGTATCCAAACTTTAGTTTACTTCTGACAACATGTCAAAGTATGGATGGTACTAATATCTCAAGATGATGGTGGGTGGCAATCAGCTCAGTGAGCTTCGCCATGCTGGTTCTCTATATCAACGAAGACTAAAGCTACTTCTTATCTACTAGCTTTTGTGTCCTATGTGATACACCAAACTACTTGATGTATGATAACTATCATGTTACAACACCCATCTCACATACGCGGGTGTGAATTCCGAAGATATCCAGTTTTGTCTAAATCAGGATTTGGGAGATCTTTACTAGTGGATAAGAGCAAACAAAGCTACACTGAACATGACCAAAACTGATTTCATGCTAATAGGCTCTAGACAAATATCATGTACCCTCAACGATTCTCCAAGACTTATAATCAACGATTTGCACGTAAAGCAAGTAAATGAGACAAAAATCCTAGGAGTTATAATTGATAGCAAACTTGATCTGAATGGTAACATTGAAAAAATCACAAAAAAATTGCTTCAGGTATTTGGGCAATTAAACGAACAAAGCACCTCATACCACAATCTTACTTCATCCGTTGTACAACGCTTTAATCAAGCCGCACTTCGATTATTGTAGTAGTGTTTGGGAAAACTGTGGGACTACACTTCAAGTAAGACTACAAAAACTTCAGAATAGAGCAGCCCGTATAATGACTTTCTCTGACTATGACACTAAAGCTGGCCCATTACTTAATATTTTAGGTTGGAAAAACCTCACTCGCCCCAACAAAAAAACACAAAGAGCGATTATGGTATAGAATTAATTACACGGCCTAGCTCCAGGTTATCCCAAAACTAAATTTCAGGAACGTCAGGCAACGTATACCCTAAGAGACTCTGAAAACAAACTAAAAGTGCCTTTCCCACGCACAAACTATTATACAAATAGTTTTGGTTATAGTGAGGCTAATCTATGGAATAGTCTTCCACTTCAGGCAAGAAAAGCAGAGTCTCTTGGGGTAATTAAGTGATTGCATGACGGTTTCATATAGTAGCGCGGCATTCTTGGAAACCAGCTTTGTAATTAGTATAGTGTATAGTTGTAGCGTAGAGAGTACTTTGTTAAGTCTTTTTAGCTGAATGAATTTTACCGTTTAAATAAAAATTTGATGATTGATGATGATCTATTTAAGAAAGTCGCATGATGTAGGTTTCATGAATGCGATACGCTGAGACAGAATCGCGCCCATTCTATTTCCTACACGTATATTTTTTTCTCTCGATTTTCTTTATTTGTCATTCACTAAATTCGAAGTTGAGAGGGAGCTGGAGCCGAGTCCGACTGTCAAACCAAATCAGTAGCGGAGAGAAATCGCTGAATTTGTAGATATTTATGGCAGTTTCAGGGTAAAATGAGAAAGCTGTTTATTTAAAACAAGACAATGAACAATTATTTGTTATTAATTTCTTAGATTCTATATTTCACATGACTGCGTGATGCAATTAATCAGTGCGTACTTGACACATATGCCTTGCATTCAAGTGACTGTGTGATACAGTCCGTGTGTCATAACCCAGTTGTGACGTGCCTCGCCATATGAGTTCCCATAGCTCAGTGGTAGTGGGTTCGATTCCCATCACGAGCTCGGTTTTTTCCGAGTTCTGTCTCCGCACAATTTTAGATATTTGTTACAATGAACAACAGATGAGTTAAGGATGATATTTCAAAAATTCTCATCTCGCTTTACTGTCGCCCGTGGTTCAACATGATTAAATACGAAGACCAAAGCTTACGAGTTTCTCAATGCTTGACATTTAGAGCGATTGGAAGAAGCTAAACATCCGTACAACATTTGGTGTGCAGCCAACGTTGGGAAAAGTGGAAGAAGGTAGTGCCAGTGAAGCATTTTTGTTGGCTTAGCTGCACTGTAAAATTGGCGAACTAGTGCGACTTTTGCAACACTGAATAAGGACCTGTCCACACGTATCCGGATATTTTTGAAAACGGAAATTTTCTTTTCTGTTTTCAAAAAAATACGTGTCCACACGTAGCATTTTCAAATCGCATTCGCCCGTCCACACCAATACACTAAAGCCAGGTAAATACGCGAGCTCTCTCTATAGAGCGTGCGCTATAGGCATTAGAGCATGCGCGGGAGGGACTGGATCTTAAGTGTGACGTCATCGTATTCGAAAACCTCCGTTTCGCCCGTCAACCTTTGTTTTCAGTGATCGAAAACGCCGTATACGTGTGGACGGCAGGCTAAAACGGAGAAAAAAATCTTCGTTTTCGAAAATATCTGGATACGTGTGAACGGGGCCTAAACTACATTGTAGTTCGACTGGGGAAACCGTAAAACGAGCGGGAAAAACGTGTCACTATTTCTACTTTTCAGCAAAATTAGGTCACATTCACGAAATCAAATCGTGAGTTATATTTCTTTAATCCAGCGATTCGATCTATCAAACATTAGTATCACCCAACTGGGGGACAAATGCAAATCCTCCGTTTTGATTGGTTGCGCTACTGTGGGGCTAATAGCAATAGTCCTCGAGTAGCGAAATTCACTGATTTTGACAACCTACCAAAACAATGGCAGCCGCTTCGTGTTTTGCGGCAATTTCAAAGGAGATTTTAGATAAATACCGAATAATTCCATCCCAGAAAAGATCAAAAGGGCAACAAAGTACGAGATGAAGATCTCTGATGGTAAGTTGTGTTGTTTTTTGTTTACTGGACAAAACTACGAACTTTGTTTATAAATTCAAAACAAATCAAGTTTTACTTTTCTTAAAGGTCGTTTCAAATTTTTTGTCACTTTTTTATTATGGAGTGGTTTGTCTACTAAAGGTCGTTTCAAATTTTTTGTTACTTTTTTTTTATTATGGAGTGGTTTGCCTACCAAACAAAATTTTAAACAGTCTAACAAGAGCTGGAGAAAAAAAAAGTTAAACGAAAGTCTCACAATGTTTTTATACGCTACTGTCAGGCGAGAAGACGGCACTGAATTGAAAGTTTGGCGCAATTGAACGTGACGCTTTCTTTCAGTTAATTTCCAAATAAATATTTCTTCAACATGCATTTGCTAACTTTATTATTGCCTTTTCTCTCCGACGAGTTCGTTGATACATGGGCTGTTATCCGTAGTCCTTGCGGGCTGCAGAAGTAATTGTTAATTACACTGTGAATAATTTCATTACGTCCTTCGATTTACTCCTTAGCAAGTGAAAACGAGTACTAGTTGTCAGCGAGGGCATTTTTGGAGCCCACAGACTCGCGGTCAGCGTACATTTGCTTGTTCCGTGACTATCTGCTCCGAAGAGACTGCCCGCAATCAACTAAAACTTTACAATTGAAGTATTTACAATTTGTATCATAGTGTTCTAGAAACAAATTTGCTTCATAGGAACTTTTAAAAACTCAACTGACTTCTTTAAAGAGAAAATAATTTATCTCACCCGTTTTTCGTTTGGTAACGGTTCTTCACCACAGCTGTACTCACTGCTCCCATCTGGAAAAGGTCTTGGAGAAACAACAAAATTGCTATTATTTTCTATTTACTTTGCATGTACAACATCGCAGCAGTATTTTTGGACAAATTAGACTTCGTTGCCAGTATTCCAGTTAATATAAGAACGAGAACGAGGGCCGAAGCATCAAGCAAGCAAGAGTCAGTCCTCATGAGGGATGAGCAAAGGGAAGGCGAAGGGAACGTCACTTCCTCAACGAACAACTTGTCAGTCTCATTTCATTTATGGGTTTACAATCAGCTTATTGCATTGGACGCATTGGGACCCCAGAACCCCAAACCTGTGGTACTAAGGGATGACCTTTAAAGTTGCCATCCATCTATCGTTTTCAATTAATAATTGTGAACCCCACACCTGTGGTACTAAGGGATGACCTTTAAAGTTGCCATTCGTCTATCGTTTTTAATTAATAATAAGTGTGGCGTAAAAATTTACTCAAAATCAACCGGAATCATGTGAAACACACGTTTCCAATGTCCTTTTTCAAGTATTCAACAGCAACGAAATATACTTAAGAAACAAAACAAACCATTAAAATACCACTGGTTTCTAAGGGATAACGGATATAAGAATAAAGGTGAATTGGATTTCTAACAAGAGCCGTAAAATAACCAATTCATCGACCAAAATTTCCGAAAATAACCTTCCAAACTCTTAAAATGTAATAATATCGATTCTGACTTCATACTCTTTCGCTGTTTTCCCCATCTTCATGCATCACGAAATCTCTGTTCAACTGCACTCGATCGGACAGCCTCTTTTGTTTTCCTTTCTTGGCATTGTTATCTACATTTGAATCGTTTTATTTTTACATCATTGTTTTCTTGATCTGAGTATTTTTCATTTTTCATTTTTCATGTATTGTTTGTACCTAAATCTGTAATTTTTAGTTTGCATCGCTTATTTGATTGAAGGAGAAACGTTCTCGTTCCTAAAATTAAAAACTGGCTTTGAAACAATTAAACTCTTGTATTAATGATTGTTTAAACATATATTACAATAAAAATAAATCTATATTAAAAGTTAAAATTTAGTTATAATAAAGGTTTACAATTAGAAAACGTTTTCGATCAACTTGATCATCTTCAGCTACATAGCTATTTAAAATATAGCTATATTTACTCATGCCAGTCGGCAACGAGTTAAGGAATAAGAAATTTGTGTGTTACAAATTTTAAAGGCACGCCCAGTACTGGTGTCAACAGGCGAGTCAAGAAGGAGGCACGCCCAGTACTCTTGTCAACAGGCGAGTCAAGAAGGAGGCACGCCCAGTACTGGTGTCAACAGGCGAGTCTAGAAGGAGGCACGCCCAGTACTGGTGTCAACAGGCGAGTCAAGAAGAAGGCACGCCCAGTACTCTTGTCAACAGGCGAGTCAAGAAGAAGGCACGCCAAATACTGGTGTCAACGGCGAGTCAAGAAGAAGGCACGCCCAGTACTGGTGTCAACAGGCGAGTCAAGAAGGAGGCACGCCCAGTTCTGGTGTCAACAGGCGAGTCAAGAAGAAGGCACGCCCGGTACTGGTGTCAACAGGCGAGTCAAGAAGGAGGCACGCCCAGTTCTGGTGTCAACAGGCGAGTCAAGAAGAAGGCAC
>JAOCPT020569821.1:0-10773 GCA_026546935.2 Palythoa grandiflora | reverse complement strand
TCAGAAACTGGTTGCCATGGCAACATGCTTAATCACATGGACATGGTAATTATACCAAAATGTTCCTAGATAAATTTCAGGAAAAGTCAGAAAATTTGAACGTCATAGCCCTTTTGGCGTAGGAGTTATTACAATTTTGCCGGAGGGGGGTTTCGAAAAGCCCCCCCCCCCCAGTCTGAATAGGGTTAAATTAAAACTTTCCAGAACAACGCAGTTATATACAGTTAATAGATTTTAAGTTATCCCCGAGGGGAATAGAGACAAAGAAAAGGCTTCAACTTGTTTATTCAAATTGGGACGGAACTTTGCAATGAGTAGAGATTCAATGATACGGCGAAAAGTCCAGGAAAAGGCATGGGCGATAGCTTTCCAGGAGAAAGAGTGGCTTGGATTTAAGGCGAGATGTCGGGCTGGCTCAGATAATCTGGTTGTATCTTTATGTTCCCTAATGCGTTCCTTGAGATTTCTTGAGGTTTCGCCGACATAATCAGATCCGCAGTTGCACGTCCCGTAGTAGACGGTGCGAGACGGATGTTTGTTTTTATCTTTAATATTTAAATAGGGACTTGATTTTCTTTGTTTTCCATAGAATTTTTAGTTTGCACTAGACTTAAGTGAAGGACTGAAGAGATCGTAGGAACTTACGACCGTCTCACATCTGATTATGTCTGCATGCAAGTCAAACAAGTTCAGGCTCTATTCCCCTCGGGGATAACTTTACATTATTAACTGTATAGAACTGCGTTGTTCCGGAAAGTTTTAATTCAACTTGAAAATGACTCAAATAGTTGAAAACGTTTGTTTTGACTTTTAACTTTTAAAACTTTTATGCCGTTTTAATATAATTTTAATCTTTTATTGGCGTTTGGAATGAATATTAACATAATTGTTCTAGCTTTTGACAACTTTTGAAGATTTTGCACGAACGCTTCCAGCTTTCTGATTAAAACATAAATCTTGAATTTTTTTTTTATTTTTCGCAGTTTTTTCAGAGGGTCTTCAGTTTTCCTATTAACATAAATTTCGCAGTTTTCGAGTTTTTGCAGTTTTCGCAGAGGATCTTCAAGTTTTCCTCTTAACATATATTTCGCAGTTTTCGCGTTTTTCGGGTAATATCAGTACCTCGGGTTCATAAATCTGCTGTGGCCCGCAGTGGCAGTCAACAAGTGTGTATTGTCCAAATGCAATGAGTTTCACATTGCAAAATTGGACGATTTACAAGCGGAAAAGCCAAACTTAAAGCCGAGGTGTTAGAGCTAGGAAATAATATCAGTCAACAGCGCTGTAGAATTTGAAACTTGGAAAAAGAGTCGATTCAGCGCAATTTGCGAACGAAGATCTGGAGCAATGCACATGCAAATGGGAAATCAAAAATTCACGGAATACAGCAGGACCAAAGCGAGGATATCATTTGATCATGAAGCTGGAAATGAGCTTAACGTGAATGTCTCGAGGAGTGACATCGACATTTGCCATTAACTGAAAGCATATTTTGCTCCAAGTCCCATAATAGCAAGGTTCAAGTCCTACCAGGTAAAACAAGGTTTATACAGAGCAAAGAATATCCTTAGAAATGCTGACACAAGCGGGACTTTTGGAGAAGGAAAAATATACATTAACGAGAACCTAACGAGAGGCCCACGAGAGCTCTTCAGCTGAGTTTAGTAAGGCAAGCAAGTCATGACAAAGTGTGGTTCGGCGCCTACACAGTAGACACCAAAATTTTTGTTAACAAAGAAAACGAGGAAAGACCTATCAGGGTAACAAAGATCGAGGATATTTAACAAACTATTGTACTCCATTTTAAGGTTTGCAAAAGCCAGGTTTATTATTCGCTTCCTAAGTTAATCTACGATATCTGAAATTTAAATCAAAAGACACAAACGGAGACCTGTAGGAGGAATGTAACATTTTCTGTATACAAAAAAAAATTAATCGAATTCCTTATAAACCTTTTCTTATTATTGTAAGCATTGTTTTCTCTGTCCGAATGTCACTTTTTATAAGCATCACACTTCGTTCGGGGTTATACTTGTAACAAAGTGGCAAATCGCAATGAGAAAAAGATGAAACAAACGATTTAGCGCTGCTAAAATTCCAATTAATTGCATTTCACTAAATATTAGGGGCATTAACCCTATCTTACACGTGGGAGGGTCGCACAAAGTGTCCGCGCTAATTTTAATTGATCATAACTTCGGCTGTATGAAAGTGATACTGGCCAAACTTTGTGACTTTTGCTAAAATTTATAAGACTTTATGTTTATAGTAAAATTTGTCGATTGGGATGGTCTCCGTTACTGGTAACGGATTTGTTGACGGTCGGGTTTTTTTTAATTTTCCTATTTTAAGTTTCTAAACATTGTTTTAGGTTTTATTCGTGTAATGTTGATGAAACTTAGGGAAATGCAGATTGCAGCATGGGAGACCTGACACATTTGCACATTTGGCCCTTTTCCATGAATGACAAATTGTCAACCAATCAAGTTCATCGTGTCAACAGTTTTGCCAAATTCAAAAAACACTTGTTTGTGTGTTTTTAAACCTGAAACCGCCCTTCGGGAAATTAGTTGAATTATGGCGAGCACTGTAACATGAATCTCTTTTATGTGACATCATACCTTATACGCCATTCCCAGACTCCCGGTTTTTGTTTTGGGAGAAATAACAATTTTAAGGAATCGTTCCCCGGCCCCATCCCTGAAAACCACTTTTTCATACATTTTCAGATGTATCAAAAGAAGAGTTCTAAACGTGATAGATTTTGAAATAGTAGATATATCTCTTAAAGCTGCCTGAGTAAAACATTTGGCCGACAGTTCAGATAGCGCTTGGACAACTACCTTGCTAAACGCCACAAAAGCCACCATTTATGTCCTACGCAGTTGGCAAACGATTCACTCTTATAAACCCAAAGAACCAGGAGAAAAAGAAATGGTATGGAATAAACAGTTTATCACAATTGAAAAAATCTCTTTTTTCTTTAAAGCATGGCACAAAAAAAGGTGCAACTACTTTTTCTGACATCCAGAATGAAAACAAAACAGATTTTTTTTCACTCTGTAACTTTCGTAGGAATTTCAACATCACTACCAATTTTCTAGTATACAATAGTGTAATAGACGCTATTTCTTTAGCCTGGAGAAAAACCATAGTTAGTTCAACTGAAAAGCAATTTAACATCTCAAAAAAACGTCTGTAGCAGAATAATGCTACGGCAAGAAATATTCATTTGCTGCTCGGGTAGAGTATTCGTCTAGCCCGACTTCCTTTCAAAATCACAGTTGAAAGTAGACTTAGATGTTTTCAATTAAAATCATATACAACATTATCCCTTCTCACCTAAGACCTCTAAATGAAAATCATTTCATCACCGCTATGTGAATTATGTGAAAATCAAACAGAAACTATAAACCATATGTTCTGCGAGTGCAAAAAAATAGCCCCGTTTTGGGGAACAAACTATTCAATGGTGGAATGAAATCCGAAAAGAAATAATATGGAGCCTCACAGTTAGTCGTGTTCTCTACGGTTTCAGGCCATCCTCGTCTAATTACTTTGTATTTAATCACTACTTGCTTATCGCTAAATTTCAGATATTTACATCTAAAATTGCGAAAACATCACCAACGTTTTAAATATTCTTAGCAACTCTGAAGGACAAAATAAGAATTGAAAAACCATTGCCACCAGAGACGAAAAAGAGACACAATAAAAAATAAATGGAAAAATCTTTCTCAAATAACCTTTTTTAAAAACGTCAGTTAAGAATGCGTAACCCTGAACAACAGCTTTAGTTTTTTCTGCTGCTTTTAGTGTTATTCCCTTTTTTGTGCTTGTTCCGTCGTATTTGCCTCTTTTCGGGGAAAGGGGCGGGGCTTGGGAGCTTGTTTTTTTTTGTTAGTTTTGCTTCCACATGCAATAAGACTTATGTAACTAAGCCTAATGAAATGTAACTGACTTTGTGCTAAATGAACACATTAGTAAAATCGATGACAACTGGAAAAATAAAATTAAGAAATACGTATTTTTTGACTAGTTCCAACTTCGACCAGAACCAAGTTCAATAGTGTTCTCAAGCAGAAACTCAATCTCTAGTTTTTGGAATTTCAAAGTTTGTTTGTTTAAAGAAAAATGAGGTAAAAAGAGGAGATAAAGTAAAAAATAATGGTAAAACCATTTACAAACAATTATAAGTTTCATCAAAATGTTACAAATAATTTGCAACCACACCTACACAAATATAACATTAATTACAGCTTAATGAATACCCAAACCGCCAATTAACAAAATTTTGCTAGAAAAAAAAGAAGTTTGCATTTCGTTTCTTGCAGAGGTAATTAGATAAAAGTGTATGATAGGACGTTTTGTGGTTCTCTAAAAAATCACTAACGAATCAGGTGCTTTGTATGTTTATAGCAGGACTGATATTTATAGTTTTCAAGACATATTAGTAAAAGTTTTCTTTGTAATCTAAAACAGAATTATTTTCCGGTAGGTCGGCGAATTTGTAAAGATCCAGGTTATGTTGTCGGCGCCATCAGAACAGGAAATCGCGATAGCTTCTGGGCAGGCAAGAAAGTTACATTTCATTGCTTTGGGGATGGTTATCACCTTAGAGGTAACAGGGAATTAACATGTTCGTCATATGGAACGTGGAGCTCTCCAGTACCTTCTTGTAAATACATAGGTAAGAATATTCTATTTTAGTTTATGAAATTGTAGCAGTTGTTTTTCAGTACATCCAATGTAAAATCAGAGACATTTATTGTTTTCTGTCTATAGCATAACCTTTTATTCATGACAGTCTTTAAGCTTCTATGGGGTGCCATTACCGCCAAAATTCAGCTACTGGTTTCATTTTGTTGATGTTATTAAATGGAGCTTGCAATTTATTAACTGGTGCTCTTTTCTTGAAATGGTGCTTTATATATTAAGCATTCGATTTAAAATGGAGCCATTTTTATTCAGTAGTTAATTTACGGGGCTGTTTTTATGCAGCTTTCGAGTTTTTTTTATGCTGCCTTTTTATGCAGCAATTCATTTTGTTAAATAGTGTTTTAAAAAAAAGAACCGTTTTTATGCACCCGTTTTTATGCAGTCGTTTTTATGCAGCCGTTTTTATGCAGCCGTTTTAATGTTATAGTGGGGTGACAGGCCTACAGGGCTTGGCTTACATCATTCATATTTCGGTGCATTAATTACTCCCATACTTTGCTTTACTTTGTGATCCAGTTTTGCTTTGACAAGCATGCCTTTGAGGGAGTGTACTCGTTTGTACGGAATATATATTTCGTTTCCTTGGAAAGATCTTATCTAATTTTAAGTATGGCTGGTTTTCTATTAAATACCCGTTCTTAGACAGTATTTCTCTCACGTCCGGCATTGCCATTCACGTCCGGCATTGCGTTACAGCATTGTTCTCTTTTATTTTTGGTTTCTGTTTATCCTCGTTATAAGGGGCGTTTTTTGAAACCCCCGATTTGAGTTACGAATTTGTTTTCATTTGAGTTTGTCCGCAGGAGTCTAATTGCTTCGCCTTGCACAAGGCTTTTTGGTGATTGGCAATATTTGAAGTGCGCCATTGAACGGTAACTGACGAGTCTTCTCGATAGACGAAAAACGGTAAGAGTAACATAAAAAAAAGATAGCAACCAAATGTCCTGAGCTACTCGGCTGTTAAGAAAGCAAACAAATTCCATCCTACAATTAAGTTCACAGCCGAAATCTCGGACTTAATTATTAATAAAGGCAAACGTCTATGCAGAACGCACACTGACTAGATGTGTCCACACACTTCAATCCAACCGGAAATTTCTAAAATGCGCACTTCAAATATCGCCAATCACCAGCAGCTGAAGGCTTTGTACAAGGCGACACAATTAGACTCCTGCAAACAAATTCGTAACCCAAATCGGAGGTTTCAAAAAACGTTTCTTCAAACGATGATAAACAGAAACTCAAATCGAGAAAACACCCACACAAATTAAATTTGAAAGTGTGGCATTAAAAAGAAACCAAAAATCAAAGAGAGAAAACATTGATTAAGTTCGTAACACAATTTGTTCCGGCAATGTCGGGCGTGAGATAAATACTGTCTAAGAACAGGTATTTAATAGAAAACCAACCATACCTAAAATTAGATAAGATCTTCCTAAGGAAACGAGATATATATTTCGTAAAAAACGAGTACACTTCCTCAAAGACATACTTGTCAAGGCAAAACTTAATCAAAAAGTAACGCAAAGTATGGGAGTAAAGTACCGAAATATGAATGATGTAAGCGAAGCCGTGTAGGCCTGTCATGACGGCTTCAATGATAAAAACCGCTGCATAAAAACCGCTGCATGAAAACGGCTGCATAAAGCGGCTGCATAAAAACGGCTGCATGAAAACGGCTGCATAAAGCGGCTGCATAAAAACGGCTGCATAAAAATGGCTGCATAAAAACGGCTGCATAAAAACGGCTGCATAAAAATGGCTGCATAAAAACGGCTGCATAAAAACGGCTGCATAAAAACGGCTGCAATGATCAAAACGGCTGCAATGATAAAAACGGCTGCATAAAAAGGCTGCACAAAAACGGCTGAATAAAAGCGGCTGCATATAAAAGGCGTAATAAAAACGGCTGCATGAAAAGGGCTGCATAAAAACGGCTGCATAAAAATGGCTGCATAAAAACGGCTGCATGAAAAGGGCTGTATAAAAGCGGCTGCATATAAACGGCATAATAAAAATGGCTGCATAAAAACGGCTGCATAAAAACGGCTGCATAAAAACGGCTGCATGAAAACTCCTGCATAAAAGCGGCTGCATATAAACGGCATAATAAAAACGGCTGCATAAAAACGGCGGCATGAAAACCGCTGCATAAAAACGGTTTTATATTTTAAAGCACTATTTAACAAAATAAATTGCTGCATACTAAAAAGGCAGAATTCAAAATACCTCGAAAGCTGCATATAGAAACAGCCCCCTAAATTAAGTACTGAATAAAAATGGCTCCATTTTAAATGGAATGCTTAATATATAAAGCACCATTTCAAGAAAAGAGCATCGGTTAATAAATTGCAAGCTGCATTTAATAACATCAATGAAATGAAACCAGTAGCTGAATATAGGCGGTAATGGCACCCCATACTTGTGAGACTATTTACATGAATTTAGTGAACCGTGAGGTCTATTGGACCTCACAGCTACGCACACTTAACCCGCACGGCCTCAACAAAAGGCAAGAGTACAAATCCACCAACAGAATAAAATATAACAAGTAGAATAGACACTGATATTAAGTAAGACTTATTCTTAAAAATATTTTAGCATATTTTTAGCATCAGTATTTTTAAATCTATTGTTTCTATTATGGCCTCAACGAAAGGCGAGAGTAAAAATCCACCAATAGAATAAAACTTAACAAGTAAGGTATGCGTTAGTATTTTCTTAAGAAATATTTTTAGCAAATTTTCAGCATCTGCTTCTTTAAACCTATTGTCTCTATTATGTTATTTTATAATCTATTGTTTTATTCAGTTTATATTTACTTGGAAGAGATTAATTTATTCATTCTGTAAATAATTTTTTTAACTGAAGAAGGCCGAAGGCCGAAACGTTTTAAATATTTTTTTTTAAAACATTGACCTCTAGAAGTTGCCAGTTGTACTCTACCGTTTATTCAAGCCAAGCTATTAACAAGCAACTGACTGTGGAACCCGTATAGTCCTTTGTCACGATTTTTTGTTTGCTTTAAAAATTAGTATTGCAATTTAAACGGCAGAAATGGAAAGAGCAGGGCAAAATTAGTAAGTACTGAAAAATTGTTTTTTTATTATAAAAACTGTGGTAGTAACGAAGATTTGAAAAACACAATTTTATACGAAATTTTAAAAGAAAACGTATGAAAGTTTGCATGAAATCGAGGTTGGTAGTGCATCGATGCATTAAATGAGAAAATACCACATGTCTAATTTCGAAATGTTTTCTTTTCAGGATATATAGAGCAATCTAAAATATTTACTGGCAGATTAGAGTACTTGCAACAGTTAAAAGCTTGGCTGAGAGGAGTGTCTTACCGTTCAGCAAATAGATGGAAACTATGCTGGCATGGCAAAACTCACGGCTTTGCTCTGTCTACCTTTCATTCTCGTTGTGATTACAAAGGTCCCACAGTCACTATCGTTAGGGTTGGTAGCTATATATTCGGGGGATACACAGATCATTCATGGGGAGGTGAGAAAAGAATATGTTTGTTTTATGTTATTCATATCTTCCATTCCTGCTGTGATAACAAAGTCCAATATTTACCACGTATTTTCGTCAGGGTTTGTAGCGGAATCATTCAGCTCGGTTATGTTGATAAGTTAAGATGAGGTTATACTGAAAAAGAACTACAATTAACAATGAACAGAGTACATTCATGAAAGTAAATCTAAACGTTCCGGCCCGCTTGTGATTTATAGCTTCGGCAGATATAGACCTCATTGTCAACGATACGTTTCGCATTTAGTTTTCATCAATCACTTATTTACTTGTAAACAATATTAGTGATCACATCGTGCTTGTCCATTTTCTTGTGCGAAGTGATAGAAATTTGCTTTTAGAACCTAAGACAATAGAACCCTGAGAAAATTACAAAATGCTGAGGGGAAGCACATAAGCTGACAACAATTATGAGATTGAAGATACAAACACTGCCAATGGGTCCGGCTCGGGTAAATTTTTTTCAGACCACTTCCCACGCGCATCATATCAGTACGCAGCTTAAAATAACGTAATCACTCGAGATGAGTGGAGACTGGTGTAAAAATACAGAAAGGGCTGCCGGGGATTATTATCTTGTAATTTAAGAACAATCTTAATTTTTTTTTTTTTTTGAAAATATCAGACCATATTTCTGGAAATTTCTGTGCCAGCTGTTCAGTCTCTACGGCACTCGAAGACGAAGAACTATGCCAGACTGGGCTGCCGGGGATTATTATCTTGTAATTTAAGAACAATCTTAATTTTTTTTTTTTGGAAAATATCAGACCATATTTCTTGAAATTTCTGTGCCAGCTGTTCAGTCTCTACGGCACTCGAAGACGAAGAACTATGCCAGACGAATGGCGATGTCATGGTTCCTTCATCCATTGTAAACAATATCGATGATGTTTCTATTGGCTTATAACCTCATTAAAAATCAGTTAACACCCGTTGATTCATAAAGAAACTTTCTCTTTCGTTTGGCTCCGTTACGAAATGTCGGGATCCTCGTGAGCTCAATGTGGGAATGATTGCCAGTAATAATGCTAATGTATTTGAATATATTGTTATTTAACAAGAGCTAGAAAAGAATGATTGCCATAATAAAAGACAACTTTTGAAGAGCTGAAAGGTTTATTATATCATCACCAAGTATGCTTTGCAGTCGAGGTCAGAAATAAGAAATGGCTTCCAGTGTTTATCGCCTGTTTCCGTAGTGATGGTGTCAGAAGTGGGATCTGTCGGCATTTTAATTGTTAATCAGTAGTGATTGTAACAGACCGCTGGACATAAAAAAGTTATTAAAGCTGACAAATCTCTGAAATCGTTTTGTATGGATAAACATGGTCAGGACAATCAGGAGTCAGCTACTGCCATGGAAGTTAGAGTGTGGTTCTAGAGTCTGTGTTCAGTAGTCCATGGAACAGAGGCGTTCAGTAGCTGACCAACCTGTCTACCGGTTTAGCAGCTACTGCTAAGTTCAGAGACGACCTGCTTCAGGCAATTCTTAATACAGCGATGTTCGTCAACTGCAACTGGAAACTTTTTTGATCCCCTAAAAAAGCTCAAGCTAAAGTTATTCAAGGATCTCAAGGCTGTCACTGGCGAAGGTTCGTACTAAGGACATTGTTTTCCGACTAGACCGCGACGTTTTTGCGAGGATAGCGTTATTAGGACAGTTACGGAAGATAGACATGCGATTGGTGTTTACGTATCCTCTAGGTCCACTACCCTGGGCAATAGCAGATCTTTATGGGCTGCCAAGAAAGACCAACAAATCCAAGCTAGCGCAACAACTGGAAAAGCAGATTGTAATCACTGAGAGCTATCCACATAATGCCAAAGTATTTTTGAGGGGATGGCTGAGCTTCAGAAGTTTAAGCCACCGCCCGAAGCCACATTTGCAGTTGTAGCCGACAGGTTGTTCACAGCGTTAACAAGCAGCCTCAGCAAGCGGATTGACGTGTTTGACGTTTTTAAGGACATTTCTATAAAAAAAAAACTTAGAAAGATTGAAACGTGCAACTGGACCTGACGGGTTACTTATCAGAAGATTTTGCCCGGTTTTCAGGACGGTCTAGAACCGGAACAAGATTCTAAATGTCTCGGCCAACAAAGCTGAAGTTTCTGGTGGGTCAATGGAAAGAAAAACAGTTCCGATCCAAGCTCTATGAAAAAACACTCAAGAATGAAGATGACAAGTGCTGGAAGATTGATTCTACAGCTATACATTATGGCGTTATATCGGGGTCAAAATTCATCCATATTTATTTTCGGTATCTTTTATAATTCAACATTCATGTTTGACAATTGGTCATTCGATTTTGACCATGTTTATCCATACATCCACATTTGGCTCTTCACTTTACAACCCAGCATTCATGTTTCACAATGCGACATTGGTGTTTCACAATCCAACATTCCAGATTCACAATTGAACATTCGTGTTTCACAATCCAACATTCATGTTTCACAATCCAACATTCATGTTTCACAATCCAACATTCATGCGTTATTTTCGGCCTATCCATATTT